>JZKD02S1729673.1:93255-106896 GCA_000966675.3 Picea glauca | reverse complement strand
TCCACATCAATCAAATCATATCATATGATATCGTTCTCCATCAACAATGTCATCAACTACATCACCTCTAAGTCGTATTAGAATGATGCGAATGCATCATATCTAAGTTGTATTGGCATGATATGGAGTATCATCTACATAATATCTAAGCCGTACTAGCACAATGCAGGTGCATCATATCTAAGTTGTATGCCATATATAATTTGTACTTGCATGATGTAGATTAGTGCCTCTCTGTGTCACCTCTAAGTTGTATGATCATCTCTAAGTTGTACTATCATGAGCATATCTAGCATGATGCCAATGCATCATATCTAAGTTGTACTAGCATGATCATATATAGCATGACATGATCCATCTGCATCACCTCTAAGCTGTATGGTCATATCTAAGTTGTACTAGCATGACATATCTAGCATGATGCCAATGCATCATAGCTAAGTTGTACTAGCATGGCCATATCTAGCATGATATGACTCATAAGCATCATCTCTAAGCTATACTAGCATGAATATATCTAGCATGATGTCAATACATCATATCTAAGTTGTATGTCCACCTCTAAGTTGTACTATCACGATGCACCTCAGGCCGTTATATCATCCACAACTCCAACCATCTATATCATATCTAAGATGTACTAACATGATCATAAATAGCATGATGCAAGCATCATCTCTAAGTTGTACTAGCATGATACAGATCCACAACTCACTAACAATCCATGATGCCACATATCAGAGCTCCCTCCTAACCGAGGAAGTCATCTCCTCCCTTTCAACCAAGGGAGCAATCTCCACAAGCCCCATCTTCTCCCTCAAGTATGAAAACTTTATCTTGGACAGAGGCTTAGTCAAAATATATGTTGTCTTCTCAGTGGAGATATACTGAAGAACCACTTCTCCCCTCTGTACTTTATCACAGAGAAAATAGTACTTGATCTCAATGTGCTTCGACCTGTCATGGAACACTAGGTTCTCTAAGAGCTTCACATAGATCTAGTTATCACAATATATCACGGTCGGATTCAAAGCGTGATCAAACAATCTAGAAACCAACTTACAAAGCCACATTGCTTCTGTACAAGCATCACAAGCTGTAATATACTCTGCTTTTGCAGTGCCGAGTGCATCAAAATTTTGTTTCCTGCTAGCCCATGATATCATAGAAGATCCCACACTGAAGCACATACCAGAAGTGCTATTTCCATCATCTACACTTCCTGCCCAATCTAAATCAGTAAATCCATGTAGTTGTACTTCATTGTTTAAGGCATATCTCAAACCATAGGTTATCATCCCACAAAGATATCTCAAGATATGCTTTGCAACTATCCAATGCTCATGTCTGGGTTCCACCTAGGAATAGCTCAACATGTTCACAACAAAGAAAGTGTTTGGCCTGTTATTTACCAAATACATCAATGAGCCAATCAACTACCGGTACAGGGACAAGTCTACTGGATTAGAATCAGAGTCTCTCAACTTCCTCAAATTTGTTACCATGGGAGTTGCCATGGATTTACAATCCATCATCCCAAACTTTTGAAGGATCTTTACAACATACTTCCCTTGTCCTAAGAAGACTTCACCACACTTCTGCCATACTTCTAGTCCCAAGTAGTAGTGAATGAGACCAAGATCCTTCATATAAAATTGTGAGTCTAGTTCCTTCTTACACTGAATAATGAGAGGCTTTGCACATGTCAGAAACAAATAATCAATATATAGTAGTCGTATCACATGTGCATCATTCACAACCTTGTAATAAGGATATGGATCAACATATCTCTTTGAAAATCCAAGTCTCGTTAGGTAACTTTCAATTCATGCATACCAAGCTCTTGGAGCTTGATTGAGTCCATACAAGGAATTCTTGATACATGGGTTTCTCTCGGATGTACCTCAAAAACTTTGAGGTTGTTCTGTGTATACTTCTTCCTCAATTTATCCATTGAGAAAAGTGATCTTTGCATCCATTTGATGTAAACACCAACCCATGGATGTTGCAAGAGATATGATGGCTCTAATAGAGGTATATATGGCAACTGGAGAAAACATCTCATCATAGTCTTCTCCCTTCTGCTGGGAGAACCCTCTTGCCTTGTATTTATCGATACTTCCATCTACTGCATGCTTTATCTTGTAAACTCATTTACAAAATTTCTTTCAGGTCTAGGTATGATTTCCCATACATCATTTTTCATGATGGATTGATATTCTTCCATTCTTTCTTCTTGATTGCTTCTTCTGGAGTCATGTTCTTAAATATACGATGTGGAATTTTTGAACATGGTTTCTTGATCCATATTTTATGAGCAGAACGAAATGAATACATATGATTATCAAAAGATGTTTAACATAGAATAACATATATACAATAAAATTGGTTTCTATTCAATAAGGAAATAAGCTGAAATTGTAAAATGCAGTGGAAAACAAGCTTTCTATAATGGTGGCAGCTTATCTCTGAGAAGAGATGTGACTACTGCACTCATTCACAAGAATATGGTTACAATGAGGCTCTGAAGGTATTTTTACAATAAACAGGAATGTCAAAAACCCTAGACATCCAAAAACCTAACCCTAGGAGATGAAGTGCCTAAAGTCATGTGGGCCCCGTTTAGGTAAGTTAGTACATCAACTTCCCGGGGTCGTAACTTTTGCATACAATATCTGTTTTAGGCGCACGATAGTCCATTGGAAAGGTCTATTTGAGGAATACACATGTTGTCATCAAACTCTAATTGTGGAAATCACTAAAAACGTTGTTTAGGGCCTCAAAACAACCCCAAAAATCAGGGACCCGAAAACTAGGGAAAAACTACCAAATTGGAAAACTGCTAGAATGAGCCAGTTGGAATAGGTGGGAGGCCACCGACATCCATATAGATCAATCCTCCCCCCTTAGGAAGAAATGGTCTCCATTGCGTTGATTTCCCCCATCAGATGAGGAAATTTCTGCTGAATTTGTCCCCGGGTGAGCCACTTGCCTTGGTGCAGAAGCTTCCCTACTTTTACAACTCGATAAAGTTGGATCCTTTGCTGGCGAGTGCCCTTGACTTGTTTGTCCACAATCTGATCACTATATTCCTATTGTATGCAGTCAAGTTTTATCTCTGTTGGTGTCAGCTACTCCGCTGTCTCTGAGGTGTCCAATAATGGTGGGAAATAAGGTCGAAGGAGATCCATGTTGAACACTGGGTGCGCTAAGGAAAGGAGGAATGTTGAGCTCAAAATCATAATCAACCACATCCTTGGTGATGGTGTACGACCCATAACAGAGTGGGTGAAGCTTTCGATGGGGTCCTGTAAGGCATTCTTTTTGCAAGTGCAACCAAACTTTGTCGCCCACCTGAAACTTATGTGGCACCCGATTTTGATCATGGTGTTGTTTGTACTTGTCGTTGGACTTATGTAGGATATCCTGAACCTGTTGGCGGATATGATGGATTTGCTCGATGCACTGGGTGGCTTTTTCAGCTTTAGTTGGAGCAGGAGGTGAGTTGGTCGAGGTGACCGCAAGGGGTATTGCAACATCTATGGGACCCAATGGTTGGAATCCCAACCCCACCTGAAAGGGGTTGTGGCCGGTTGAGCTATGCAGAGCTCAGTTGTAGCTATGTTGAACATAGGTTATACTCTCATCCTATGTGCGAGGGTGCTTGTAATTATACATGCGCAGGATATGCATGATAATTTGATTTACGACCTCAGTTTGGCCATCTGTATGTGGGTGGAAGGCCGTGGATTTGGTGAGTTTGGTGTTCAGCAGTGACAAAAGGATTGACCAGAATGTGAGAAATCAACTATCTCGATCTGAGACAATGTTTTGTGGGATTCCAAAATGTACACAGATTCGTTCAAGGAAGAGATTTTCAATGGCCTCTACTGTGATTCTCTTCTTGCAGGTGGCTATAATTGCCATCTTAGAAAAGTGATCAACAACCACAAAAACACAGTCATTTTCCCGCTTGGTGGATGGGAGGCCCGACATGTAGTCCATTGAGATGGATTCCCATGGCCTATTAGGAGTAGTCAGAGGGGTGTATAGGCCATGTTTCTTAGTGGTCGATTTGGAAATCACATAGGCAGTGCAGGACCTCATATACTTGTTGACCTCTTGTCAAAGTTTCAGCCAATAGAACTGTTTCTACATCATTGCCACTATCTTTTCAACACTAAAATGTCCTACCACCCAACTGTAGTGGGCTTCCCAGATCATATTCGCTCGCTCACTTGATGGAACACATATATGGCCTAGATGACACAACAACCCGTCTTGAAGATGGAAATTGGTGACAACTGTGTTTGTGCCCAACATTTGGTAGGTGGTGGTGAATTCCCAGTCTGTCTCATGGCCACAGGAGTCTAGCATCGTGGTGAGTTCCACGACTGGTGGTTTGCTGAGGCAATCAACGACGCGGTTGGTGCTTCATGTTTATACTTGATGTTGAGGTGGAATTGCTGCAAGTATGTGGACCACTTCTGATGGCATTCATTCCACAATTTGCATTGTGTTTGTATGCACTGCAGTGGCTTATGATAAGTGTGGATGACTATCTCCTTCCTAAGAATGTAATGTCTCCACTAGTGGTAGACTTGCACAATGGAGTACATTTCTTTGTCATAAGTAGGGTAATTATGGACAACATTTGATAGTGTCTCACTATGATAGGCCACAGGGTGGTTGCACTGAGTGAGAATGATGCCCACAACATAGTCTTAAGCATTTGTCTCGATCTCAAAGGGTTGTTGCAGGTCCGATAGTGAAAGTACTGGGGCTGAGCACAAGCATTTCTTCAAATCATCAAACACTTTTTGTTGGTACATGCCCCACACAAATTTTGACTTACCACCACCCCTGGTTACTTCATTGAGGGTCCATGCAATATGGGAGAATCCCAACATGAACCTGCGGTAGAAATTGGCAAGGCCCAAGAAGCTCCAAAGCTTAGTGAGTGTGGTTGGGGCTGGCCAGTGACGGATGACTTGGATCTTGGTTGGATCCACATGTACGCCATGCAGATAAAAATGTAGCCTAGGTAATGGACCCTATCCATGTTGAAGGAGAATTTTTCCAAGTTAGCGTATAGCTTGTGCTGCTGCAGGGTGTGCAAAACCTATTGAATATGCTGCAAGTGTTCTGCCCAAATATTGTTGTAAATGAGAATGTCATCCATATACACCACTAAAAAAGTATTGGTGAATGGTCACAGGAAATCGCCCATTATCCTCATGAAAGTGGCTAGAGCATTTGTCAAACCAAAGGGCATGACCAACCATTCAAAAAGACCTTCCTTTGACTTGAAGGCAGTCTTCCATACATCTGTCTATTTTATCGGTACTTGGTGATAGCTAGACTTCAGATAAATATTACTGGAGTATTTGTCCCCCGTGAGTTAATCAAGGAGGTCGTTGATTCGGGGAATCAGGTACTGGTTTCTGAATGCAATTTTATTCAGGGCCCGATAATCAATGCGGAGTCGCCAGGTTCCATCTTTCTTCTTTACCAACATGATTGGGCTCCCACAAGGTGATGAGATGGGACAGATGTGCCCCTTATGGAGCAGTTCTTGGATCTGCTACTTGATCTCCTCATTCTCTAATAGAGAGCGATTGTAGACTGGCCCATTGGGTAGCGTTGCATCGGGGGTTAGATCAATGGGGTGTTTGAACTGATAGTGCAGAGGTGCTTCGATGGGCAAGGAGAATATATCTGAGTAGTCTTCCACGAGCTTATCCACTTGATTCTGTTGTGTGGAGAGGTCGGTCACAGAGACCCTAGACGTGGTCGCGATCTTTCACTCATTTTGAGAGCGAATCACGAAGAAGTGAAAATTCCCTGTCTAAGAGATGACCTTCCTGCATTGCTTGGCAAAGATCAAGGAAATAACACTAGGTGGGACTACCTCGGGTATCTTGTACAATTTCTTGTTCAAAGTAATAATAACACTGCGAGGCCTAGAATCATATACAACATGGAGTTTCCATAAATATGTTTGGCCCAAAAGAACATTACAAACTTTGAGAGGGGCACCATCAGACAATACCTCGTCTTTGAAGGACTTGATGTCGTATGATAGGCATAATTGTTGGCTGACGCAGATGTCGCTTCCTTGGCGGAGCCATCCAATGGTGTAGGGTTGTGGGTGTGGCAATGTCGGCAGGGAAAGTCGCTTGAAAACCTCTACTGAGATGAGGTTCTTCTGGCTACTTCTATCAATGATGAAGTGCAGTGGGGTACCCTTCACCCACTTCTGTGAATGAGAAAGGCACTCACCTTCCTCTAGCTTGTCTAGTTCATCATGTTGGAGCTTGGTGGTCACAACGGTAGCACTAGGTTCTACATCAATGATCCATTTCCCCCTTTATGGTTCTAACTCAGAGTCGGAACCCGCATCTAATTTATAGGCCTTCACCTCAGCCACTAGTGACTACTTTGAGCAACAATTAGCAGTGTTATGCTAAGGGATCTTATGGAAGTCACACCACTTCCTAGTATCTTTCTTTGTCTTTCCAGTGTCCTTCTCTACTTGTGTCGTGCACTGGTTTTCTTGAGGCGGTCTGTCTTTGTTCTCCGGGTTGGGGCTGCCCTTTCCTGGATTTTGTTGTGAGGAGTTCCCATGCCCAAATTGCAACATCTTTTGTTTGAGATTCTGCTCGATTTTGATGACGTATCGGTAGGCTGCGCCCAAGGATCAAATGTCCAGAAAATCCATTTCGTCCCAAATGTATCCATGCAGACCGCCGCGATACTTGAGCACTAGATGTCACTCAGAAACTTTGATACCCAACTTGGTGCATAAGGTATGGAAGATATTTGTGAACTCAAGCACTGCTTGGTCTCTTTCCTGCTGCAGTGTGGTCCACTTTGTGTATAGGTCGTCATAACTTCTAAAAGGGTAGTATTGTTCCCTAATAGCATCCCTGAAGGACTCCCAGGTGATCGTGACTGTAAATAATGAGGGTTCCTCTGTTTCCTTATATTCACAGAAAGTTTCCCACGAATCTTTAACATTGGGAACGACTTTGAGGAGCGCAAAAGTAATATTTTCTCTATTTGATAAGTTATGGACAAAGAAATACCATTCTAGCAAATTCAACCATTTATCTACAACATCAACATCTATATGACCTTCAAATACAGGAATATCAAATTTGATTTGTACCTTGAAGGGGGTGATGCCTCCGTTTGAGGAAGATGCATCACCTATTGGTAGTCGCCGAAGGATTTGTGAAAAACTATCCATCATCTCGTTCCTCTTTTGCGTGAGGAATTCCTCGAGAATTTTTTTTAAGGGATCTCCTATCCCATCATCCATATTTTCTCCCTCCATGAGAGGTCGCTCATGTGTGCGAGATATTTTTTCCTCAAGAGAAAGAAGCTCGAGACCTAATTCTTTGTACCCTGACCTCGTTGGGGACATGCATTAAGAACGACAAGGAGCAGGCCACTCTTATACCACTAATTCAAATTTTATGAGTAGAACAAAATGAATACAGATTATTATCAAAATATGCTTAACACAGATAACAAATATACAGTAAAAATGGTTTCTATTCAATAAGGAAATAAGCTGAAACTGTAAAATGTAGTGGAAAACAAGCTTGCTAGAATGGTGGCGGCTTATCTCTGAGAAGAGATGTGACGGTTGTGCTCATTCGCAAGAAGATGATTACAATGAGTCTATGAAGGCCTTTTTATAATAAACAGGAATGTCAAAAACCCTATACATCCAAAAACCTAACCCTAGGAGATGAAGCGCCAAAAGTAATGTGGGCCCCATTTGGGTAAGTTAGTACATCAACTTCCTTGGGTCGTAACTTTTGCATATGATCTCCGTTTTAGGCGCAAAATAGCCCATTGTAAAGGTCTATTCGAGGACTACACATGTTGTCATTAGAATATGAATCAATTAATAGTATAACTGTGGCGATCCCTAAAAACATTGTTTAGGGCCTCAAAACAATCCCATAAGTCAGGGACCCGAAAACTAGGAAAAAAGTGCCAAATTGGAAAACTGAAAAAATGAGCTAGTTGGAATAGGTGGGAGGCCACCGACATCCATATAGATCATTTATTCTCTCCATAGAAACATGGATTGATTCTGGTCATTCATCATTTCCTTAATAGTTTCTTTAATGGATTGGTTCTTTATTTTTGCTACACCATTCTGTTGAGGATTGTAGGGAGTAGTGAGATCCCTCCTAATCCTGACCTCTCTATAGAATTTATTGAAATCATATGAGGTGTACTCTCCTTCTTAGTGAGGAGGTTGACATTGGTTCACACACATCTGAGTGAACGATGTCCAAAACTTCTTTTTCTTTCCACACTTCCTTTAGAATTGGTACTTGGTGAGATCTCCTCCCGCACCTCTTGATGGAGTCATATGCTCCATGTTTTCAAATGTCACTGTAGCTCCTTCTTAGAGCTATTGCTTGTGATCTTCCCAGAACAAGAACAACAAGAGAAAAAGTGTTTCCAATAACATTTTCATAAGAACATATCTAAGATAACAAGGATCATAGAATTACCAAGGTGACCTGCTCAGGAACAAGAAATATCTCCTAGAGGAGATGTTAGTTCATCAAAAAAATTCAATAAGCATCTATATCAATGCAACCAAGTATACATAGTATTAATATAACCTTTCAAAGATTGTTTTCACAACTATCAAACTTGATATGTGTAATTTAACAATTTGATCAATCAAACTTGGAACCTGGAGCCTCAACTGCATGTTCCTTTGAATGTACTAAATCCAAGATAACTACTTGGACAAGGTCTCTTGTATATTCCCTACAAAACACACTCATGCTTTGCTGGATGATATAACATGAAAACCATATACAAGTGCATACCTTTGAAATTTGCAGCATTGTTCAACTTGTCTTCTAATATGAAACTAGACACCATCTTGACAAGAAGGGGTTAGAATCTGAATAAAAAAGGTTCAATGTTAGAATAAGATAGAAAATTTGAAATTTCAACTTTGACCACAAAACCAAATTTGACCAAAAGTCAACCTTTGACTTTGACCTTGACTAGTCAAACCTTGACTTTGACCCAAAAACTCAAACTTGAAATTTTTGTTGGATGAGAGTACCAAGAGGTGCGCTAGGCTAAGGCACACTGCAATGTCCAAGAATTAGTTCCAACGCTTCACTTAAGGTGCCCAAAGAGTTGGAATAGGGTTTGTTGCAACTGCATAATCAGAAACCTTAGTTGCAGCTGCAACTGGTGCCACAACGAGCTTAACAAAGAACTCCCACTTTACCTTCTAGTGATTAGACTGTCCTAAAGGTGGTGTGGGCCCATAACCTATTAAAATATTCAATGTGCTCATTTTACCATAAACAATATCTCTATTGTCACCCATTCATAGGCATGAAGCCAACCCTGAGCACCTTAACCTTTGACAAAATTATTCTGGAAAGCCATACTAGAACCAACAGATAAACCCTAGTTGCTAACTGCAACAACAACTCAAGACAAGTAGAGAGATCCTTCTACAAGGGTAGAACATAAGAGAGAGGGTCTCCATATCCACAGAACAAGTACCATACACAACTGCAGTAGTTGTAACTGCACTACTATCTCAAAATTGTGCCATACTTAACAAGAATATTACCAAGAGTATCACCAAGAATATCACCAAGCACCACCAAGAACCACCCTAGAAGATGCGCCTTCCTTGTATGCCACTGCATCTCCAAACTTGTGCTATACTGGCTGAGAGAGTGAGTGTGGTGAGTGAACAAATGAGCCAAGACGTTCTCTATTTATATTAATCTTCCCATTGACTTTTCTGGCCGGGACGACCTGACTTTCTGGTAATTATATTCTAATATTATTTATTCTGTTAGGCCGACTTGTCTTCTAGGGTTTTCACACATCTATTTAGGGTTTCTGTTACTTCCATAATATTCTAATCTAGTCAAAGGTTACACGTGGATGTTAATACCTCCCGTAGCTACCGTAACATCAACATTATAGTGATAAAAAAAGGAATATTTTTGGATGTTCAATAAAAATATGTTCTTCATGAGATATTAAGAGTTAAGGGAACCATTCACGAACATGATATCGTCATCATTGTTTTTCCATTTAATGAGGAGAATTATATAGACGTGAATATCACTAATCAATTACAAATTCCAGAATCAAGTATAGAGAAAATCAAATTGTTGAATGAAGATAAAATAAACAATTTATCTTTAAGAATTGACAATTATATTTTTGTATCTCAATTCATTTTTAAAAGTATATATCTAGAAGATGTTGACAAAGTCTTAGGTTTTGACTAGATGGAAACATTGGGTACATTCCTTCTTAATGCACAAAATATTTTTTTGACCTTCTTCTATTAGAAGAAGAGAATAACATTATGAGACTTCATAATGGAATCATGTATAGAAGTTCCCTAAGTATAAAATATAGATGAAGAATTACCATATGGAAGTTTCAAAGATTTAGAAGGGGAAATCAAGAATCTGAACAAAATCCTCACCAACAAGGATAAAGAAATTGTGCAAAACCAAAAGAATTTGGAAATCCAAGATTCAAAGGTCTATCAAATGCAACAACAAATAAAATAGCTACAACAATAGATTAATGACAAGGGAAATACCCGCAAGATAGAGATTGAAAATGAAAATAAGAAACTATTGCACAATAACGATGAGATCATTCATTTGAGAAATCATAACAAAAATCTTTTGACACAAATAAAGAAATTAAAGAATAAAAAGCAAGGTGATCAAAAGTTAGAACAAGCTAATCAATATTTCGAGAAGAAATTATTCTAAAAGGGTGATGAAATTTGTCACCTTAAAATTCATCATCAAGACTTGATAGAACAAATTAAGAAGTAAGAAGATGAAAAAATTTGCAACGAAAAATGTCGCATAAAATCGTCAGTACAACATCAATGATCAGCAAGGGAACTATGATTGATCCCATAAAGAAGATACCAAATAATGTCCAAACCTCAGAGAAGAGAACAAACACTGATCCAATTGAATTACTAGAAGCATAAAAAATGGAAGAGAGATCCGAAAAACAAGATCCAGAAGAAAGTCAGGTGCCTTATCGTCTTCCAAATCACAAGAGTCATTATGACCAACGACAAGGTCAAGAGGAATATAAACATTGTTCTTGTTACCAACAAATAAACTAAAACATAATGAGGAGAATTATATAGACGTGGATATCGCTAATCAATTACAAATTCCATAATCAAGTATAGAGAAAATCAAATTGTAGAATGAAGATAAAATAAAAAATTATTTTTAAGAATTGACAATTATATTTTTGTATCTTAATTCATTTTTAAAAGTATAGATCTAGAAGATGTTGACATAGTCTTAGGTTTTGACTAGATGGAAACATTGGGTACGTTCCTTCTTAATGCACAAAATAAATTTTTGACCTTCTTCTATAAGAAGAAGAGAATAACATTATGAGACTTAACAATGGAATCATGTATAGAAGTTCCCTAATTAGAAAATATAGATGAAGAATTACCATATGGAAGTTTCAAATATTTAGAAGGGGAAATCAAGAATCTGAACAAACTCCTCACCAACAAGGATAAAGAAATTGTGCAAAACCAAAACAATTTGGAAAGCCAAGATTCAAAGGTCTATCAAATGCAACAACAAATAAAAGAGCCACAACAACAGATTAATGACAAGGGAAATACCCACAAGATAGAGATTTAAAATGTCAATTAGAGACTATCTCACAATAACGATGAGATCATTTGTTTGAGAAATCATAACAAAAATCTTTTGACACAAATCAAGAAATTAAAGAATAAAAAGCAAGGTGATCAAAAGTTAGAACAAGATAATCAAGATTTTGAGAAGAAATTATTCAAAAAGGATGATGAATTTTTTCACCTTAAAATTCATCATTAAGACTTGATCGAACAAATTAAGAAGTTAGAAGATGAAAAAGAATTGCAATGAAAAATGTCGCATAAAATTGTTAGTACAAGATCAATGATCGACAAGGGAATTATGATTGATCCCATAAAGAAGATACCAAATACTGTCGAGACCTCAGAGAAGGAAACAAACACTGATCCAATTGAATTACCAGAAGCATAAAAAATGGAAGAGAGATCCGAAAAACAAGATCTGGAAGAAATTCAGGTGCCTTATCGTCTTCCAAATCACAAGAGTCATTATGACTAACGACAAGGTCAAGAGGAATATAAATAATGTTTTTCTTACCAAAAAATAAACAAAAACATAACGAGGAGAATTATATAGACGTGGATATCACTAATCAATTACAAATTCGAGAAAAAAAGTATAGATAAAATAAAACTGTAGAATGAAGATAAAATAAAAAAAATTATCTTTAAGAATTGACAATTATATTTTTGTATCTAAATTCATTTTTAAAAGTATAGATCTAGAAGATGTTGACATAGTCTTAGGTTTTGACTAGATGGAAACATTGGGTACGTTCCTTCTTAATGCACAAAATAAAATTTTCACCTTCTTCTATAAGAAGAAGAGAATAACATTCGAGACTTCACAATGGAATCATGTATAGAAATTCCCTAATAAAAAAATATAAATGAAGAATTACCATATGGAAGCTTCAAAGATTTAGAAGGGGAAATAAAAAATCTGAACAAACTCCTCACCAACAAGGATAAAGAAATTGTGCAAAACCAAAAGAATTTGGAAAGCCAATATTCAAAGGTCTATCAAATGCAACAAAAAATAAAAGAGCTATAACAACAGATTAATGACAAGGGAAACACCCACAAGATATAGATTGAAAATGTCAATAAGAAACTATCACACAATAATGATGAGATCATTCGTTTGAGAAATCATAACAAAAATCTTTTGACACAAATCAAGAAATTAAAGAATAAAAAGAAAGGTGATCAAAAGTTAGAACAAGCTAATCAAGATTTCGAGAACAAATTATTCAAAAAGGATGATGAAATTTGTCACCTTAAAAGTCATCATCAAGACTTGTTCGAACAAATTAAGAAGTTAGAAGATGAAAAAGAGTTGCAACGAAAAATGTCGCATAAAATCATCAGTACAAGATCAATGATCTAAAAGGGAACTATAATTGATCCCATAAAGAAGATACCAAATACTGTCCATACCTTAGAGAAGGGAACAAACATAGATCCAATTGAATTACTAGAAGCATAAAAAATGGAAGAGAGATCCGAAAAACAAGATCCCGAAGAAATTCATGTGCCTTATTGTCTTTCAAATCACAAGAGTCGTTATGACCAACGACAAGGTCAAGATGAATATAAACAATGTTCTTCTTACCAATAAATAAACTAAAACATCGAAAAAGAACGAAGACAAGATCAACAAGGGAAGCCTAAAATGAGAAGTTCTATTCGAACAATCGATCATCAAATGCTTCCAACGAAGGTAGATTTGGGATGGATCAATCCCAAGAAGAAGCAACATATTACTTTAGGGATTCGAAGATTATATCATTTTATTTCGTCAAGTGTCACAACTACATAAACAAAAGATCATGAGAAGATAGTTCAAGCTAGAACAAGAGATAGGTATTTCTCTAATCATGCTTTGAAGAAAACACATTTTTAAGGGGAAGGGAATTTAACATACAATATAT
>JZKD02S1729673.1:41185-52967 GCA_000966675.3 Picea glauca | reverse complement strand
GTCGTGTGCAGGAAGAGAAAGAATAGACCAAAACAACTCTGAAGCAAGCACAAGAAGAGGTGATAGAGAAACATAGGGTTGCATAGCAGGAGAAGGCCACCCTCCAAATGAAGTTTGAATAGGAGATAGTGCAGATCCAACAAGAGAAAGAACAATTTCTCGCAGAACAGATTGGAATCAAAGAAGCATTCAACAGAGCACTTTTCTCTATGATGGGGTTAGAACAACTAGTCGAAGACCCAATAGAGCATCAAGTGGCAAGGCTTGTTGAATCCATTCAACAACTTCAACAAAGAATAACAAATCTAGAGCTACAAATAGTTCCAAGCACTCCGTAGGATGTGCGGGATCAAAGAGAAGACATTGCCCATAGCACAGTTGACATAATCAAGGCCGTTTCCATGGAATGTAAAGAACTAAGTGATCACATCACGTAGACTTATGAGCGACTCACTGAGGATCCCAAACTAAAGACACTGGAGTCACAACTCCAGGAGGCCAAGCAACAAGAAACAATAGTTCATGCAGTGTTGAAGCTCTTGTCAGCAGTTGAGAGAATGAAGGGATCCCAGGAACAACGCATTGTCTAACAACAAATCCATACCATACAGAGAAAATTCATGGAAGTGACTCAGAGGTTCCAACCAGCCCAGGACAGAGCTTGCCAACTGTTCGAAGAGATTGAAGGATGGGGAGCAGAGTTGGAACAAGTAGTCACTTCAGTAGAACAACGCTTAGAGGGACCCGTGAATGAGGCAGTTATCCAAGAGTTCACTGAGTAGGAGGATTTCATGAAGCAGCAGGTCGAAGCAACTCGAGCCAGGCTCGAGGCTTTTGAAGCAGAGCTACCCATATCAAAGTGAATCAGGATGAGTCACAAGTGAGTGTTGGGGGCATGTTGGCCCTTGACCAAGTTTTGGAGATCCTTGGTCAGGTTTGACCTATTTTGGGACTTCGACAGACTGTCGAAGGTGGAGCGCAAGTCAAAGTGGAGATCGCGAGATCTCAGCCCCTTTTTAGGGTATTTTTTGGTTTTGGGCTTATGTAATGGGTATGGGATGTTGGCCCATGGGTTTACGCATGTTTAGGCCCTTTTGTAATGTATAAATAGAAAGATAGGTGATGAAAGTAGGAGCGCAAGTGTGTGTGTGTGATGCTAGGTGCTAAGTAATGTGCTAAGTGCAAGTGGTAGTTGTAATTGCTTTGTGGATACTGTGTGAGACTTGTAAGGCTAGGTGCAGGTAACTGTAAGAGATTGTGTAAAGGATTTGTGTTGTAACCTAGCTTAGGGAAGGAGGATCTGGCGAGGTGTGCGCAGATCTCCTGTCCTCTGTGGATTAGGATATTGATGCTATGTGCCTGTAAGAAGCTTGAAAAGAAGATAATAAAGAAGAGAAGAGTTGGTGGACATAGCCCCAGGCTGGGGGTGAACAGCGTATATCCTGTGTTATGGTTGGTTTGTGCATTTCAATTAGTGCTTTATGCCTTTGATGTGATTTATGCTTAGTTCTATTATCTTTATGAATGTTAGATTCATCTGATATAACAACTTATTGCTCAGTGATGTGAATGAATGTTATATCTGATCTGTTTCTTTATGATAAGTGCTTGAATGTATTGAATCCTGTTGAATATTGCGCTGTGCTATAATTAGGGTTTATCTGTGTTGTAGAAAAAGGTTAAGTACTAATGAATGACAACTGCTAGGTACCTTGTTAGAGTATTGTAATCACAGATCTGTGTCCCAGCTAAGGTTGCAGACACTGGAGTCTTGCAACCACCCCTGCCTCTACCTCGGGTGAGACTTCATCTGCTTCGTAGGTGTTGATGAAAGGGCCGGTATTTAGGGTTTTGTTGGTGCGCTATTGAAGCATTGAACCCTGGGTCTGCCCCTATGCCAGCATATGTGCTTCTCTGGTAAATGATAAGAGACAAATTTTGATTCTATTTAGGTAGATTTATTGCATGGATTATTAAGAATTTTTCATGACATGTTTTGTACTATTGCTTCAGGATGAGCTTTTTCAGTAGAGGTAGTAATTTCAGAGGTAACAGAGGCAAGGGAAATTGGCAAAGGGGTCACGAAAGACCTCGGTTCTCCATACATTTTGATGTTGACTCCCATGAATTGAACCATCTTTTCCAAGATGGGATATTCAAGCTAGTAGGCCAAGGGATCCTCCAACCCCAACCTGAAAGACCACCCTTCCAAGCACATCAAAACTTTTCCGGTATCCCAGTCCCTCCTCATGTATCAATGCAACCAAAAATGCCCGCCAATGACGATTGGCAAGAGATTTTCCACCAGCCTATCGTTCATCATCACGATTGGCCTAATGATTATTTTCCATTACCCTCTCCACCACCAAAGAATCAAATTTCCAAAGATGATCTTGTTGTCTCACCTGTGTAGTCATCACATGCCAACAAAATATTAAAAACAAATGTCCTTGAGATTGTGAAGGACAAGGGAAAAGGAATAGCCACTCACTCTAGCTCATCCAAAGAATCTGCCAAACATGTGCCTTCCCGCCTTCATCTTAAGGATGATTGTTCTCATGTTATTAGTGTAGTTCAACCTCAAGGCTCTAACCAGTCTAAGGCTGCTTCAAAAAAATCAAAAGGGGACAACGGTGAGAAGAGGCCTAATGCCTCTCATAGTGAATATGAATTTTGATGATGGTTATTGTTGTTTCATATGTTGAAGACAATATTTTCACTTGGACAAACTTTTGGACAACAAGTATATATTTATACATTCTTTTTGGGACAATATGGATATATATACATTTTTTTTGTATATGATCAGATTATGTTTTACTGATATTTAAAATATTTGATCATGACTTTGGATATGGGAGTTACAAGGAGAATATATTTGAAATCTTATGATTGATTTTTATATTTCATGTTTGATGGTTATTAAAAGAAATAATTGGGAGTCACAAGGAGTCCCACCTATTTAGTCATTATTTAAGACCCTTATTTATATATTATTATTATTTATTTGTCTCAAACTAATTAGTTAAAATTAATTCGACTTAACTAAAGAAAGGTAGTTGAACTACCCTAACATCGAGGAGGAATAAAAGCTCAATGAGATGAAGAGACAAGGGAGAAGAGAAGGAGAACTACAACCATAAGGTTTTCTCTATACTAGTGAGATACTTTCAACTTTCATTCATTTCGAGTTTACTAGAAAGCTTAATTCTCTTGATGACATCAGGGTCTTATTGAAGGCAGCAAGATTAAAAAACGAATGACATATTTCAGCAGCTTGTTTTAAAGGTGTATGACTTATCTTTGACAGTCTGTGTATTTTTGTTTGTGCATGAATTGAGTTTCATGACTAATAAAGAATATCTTGCAGAGTCAAGTGACAACATTTTGTGGCAAGCTAATCCAGATCTTTAGCTTTGGTTTTCTTCTTGATTGTCAAAGTCTTTTTGTATGGTGCCCATTGAAGGATTCTAAATTTGATTTTGGTCCCTACCCTTGTAGGGTTTTGTAGAGAGAACTCAGTTTTGTATCTCATAATGAAATAAATGAAAATTCAGATTATTGTTTCAGTCTCACACATGTGTTTTAATGATCTAGTTCATTCTTTTGATTTGATATCCATATATATATATATATATATATTTGTATAATTTTTGTTCACATTAATGTAACTTTGTTTAAGTTTACTTCTTTGCATTGATATACACAACACATAAAAACAAACCTTGGTCCTTTGTAATTAATACTTGTGGATTAAGCGATTATTTTTTACTCTATAAACCCCGGGTGATATTCCCAACTATCTTGTCTTAGCCCAAAAAGATATGAAATTGCTTAAGTAAGTTTTCCCATACCTTTTCCTCAACATTTATTTGGTGACTATACTGGGGATATCTTCCATATCTCTCTGGTTGATTGTAGTCATGATTATCTTCAAATTTTTCTGTTTTGTTTAAATACTCCTTGAACGATTTTTCCATGACAACACCTGTTACAAGACAACCCAATATTGGAAATGGTATTAACGACCAAACTAGCATTTCTTTGACCTTATTCCACACTATTTTAGAAATTGTTGGTACTCGTGCTGAACTTGAATGCTCTTGGGAAGTAGTTGAAAGAGATATAAGTATCCATGAACATTGGGAAGCTAGGCAAAGGCAGCCCAAAAATCAGTAGTAACCTCTCTTTTCTTAAATCCTTGGTTTTTCTTTTCATGTCCTCAAATCCTCGCATCTCTCTTGAAGAAGAGGATTGTCCCCTGAAGCTACTCCTATTTCTGAAATAGGAAGAAGGAAAATCGTTCTGTCGACCCAAGAAAGTGCTCTAAGGAGAATTTTTTTCGATTCTTCTAGTTCACCTTTATCACCTATACCTATTACCTTCAACATGTCATATGCGGTTAGTGGTAGTGGAACTGAAGGTGAATCCTCCTCCCAAACTTCTGCTTCATCAGTAATTGGTAGTATATACATCCATCAGGTCTTCAATCCACTACCAATCCTACTAAAGTGATAAAGAAATATAGGATTTTCCAGTTCGAAGAAGATGCTACAACCACTTCATGGAACGTGTCTTCTCCCTTAAATTTGGCACCGACTACTCACCCATTACCAAAGTTTAAGGAACATTTACCTAAATTTTTGGGAAATAATACCGTGACTACAAATGAACACTTAGTAGCATTTTCCAATGCTTTTCATAACATCGGGGCTAACGATAATGACACTTGTATGTGTCTATTTTTTGTCTCCCTTGAAGGGAAAGCTACAAAATATTTTTTTGACCTCCCTCCCAAAATTCTTTCCACATGGGAATAATTGGTTTATTGGTTCAAGTCCGCTTATGGACAGTCCAAAAGTCCGACAGAGCAGTTAAGGGAATACAACAACATTGCCTATAATGATGGTGAAACCATTAAGTATTTAAACCTTCGTTTCACCAAATTATACAATCAAATCCTTGAATTAATTTGCCCCCAAAACCAAGCTTCTTTCATGTATTATTATAATGTGTTTCCTTCTCCTTATCATCTTATACTCGAAGAAAAGGCTATTGAAAATATTGGTTCCACTCTTTATACTTGTCTAGAATGTGAGGAGCAACTCAAAATAACATGTATCCCTAAAGGGGACTCGGTCAAGCGAACACATATGTATGCCCTCCTACAACTCGTGCAAGATATGAACAATAGGATGATAGCCTACAAACGAAAGGGAAGTGTTTCTTCCCCCACCTCCCCTGTCACATCTTCTTCTTCCACAATGCCTTTTAGGAATACTAATGAAAATTCTTTTCATCCAAAGGCTATTATGTCTCGTAGTTGGTGTAACTTCTACGAAGAAAATCATGAAGAAAGTACCTGCGAGGTTAAGAAAAATTCCAGAGATAAGATCTTTGGAAAAATGCCTGATACCACAATCGCAGTTCTAGACTGGGTTGAACCTAAGGATGTTATGATAATCAATACCAGGAAAAAATATTACACTGCAAAGGGAAAATATGAACCTCCTTGTACTTCTTCCATGCCAAGCACGTCTTCTTAGAGCACTGATACACAAGCTGTTAAAGTTCTAGAAAATCAAGGAATGCCTTCCCCTCTTCCCTCTTGTGTGCACAGGGGCAGACCCATGGTTCAACGCTACAACAACACACCAAAAAAACCCTAACTAACATCCCTTTCGGCAACATCTGCAAAGCAGATGAAGTCTCACCTGAAGTAGAGGCAGGTTTGGTTGCAGGACTCATGTGTCTACAACCTTAGCTGGGAAACATATCTGTGATTGTAATACTTAATAGAGCACTTAGCACTGACAGTTCATCAATATTTAACCACTATCCACTTCGCAGATAAAACAAAGAATCACATCATTTAGTCAAATCTGATGTATCTAAGCAATTATCATAGAGAAGTAGGTTAGATCTATCAGATTCAATCACTAAGCACATTCACATGGGTCAGATCTAGCATCCATTTACATCATTAGAAAAAAGCATAAACAGATCTATCTATCTATATCAAATCATTTAGAAACTAAAGACATAAACACATCAACATATTGCACAAATCAGAGCAACACAACATATACGTGGTTCACCCCCACCTTGGGGCTACGTCCACCAACTTTTTTTCTTTATTAGATTCTTCAATAGGTTACATGCAGAGAGCCTCAAAACCCTACTCCTCATAGGAGAGGAGATCTGCACAACTCGCTATATCCTCCTTCCCCGAGTAGATCTAAACACGCAACCTTCCATAGCCTCTTACAATGACTTGCACTTAGCTCTACAAGTCTCACACATTATGCACATATCACTTACAGTCCTTCAATCACATAGATCTAGAACGTATCATCTTAGCCTAACATCACATATATTCCCCCTCTTCTTACATTGCCTAGACAACTATATATACTTTACAAAATAGGCCTAAACATGGGTAAACCCATGGGCCGACATCCCATACCTGTTACATAATCCAAAATCCCAAAAAGGACCCAAGAAGGGGCCAAGATCCCACGATCTCTGCTTCATCTTGCGCTTCTCCTTCGACAGGCCGTTGAAGTCCCAAAATGGGTCAAATTTGACCAAGGATCTCCCAAAACTTGGTCAAGGGCCAATAGGCCCCCAAAACTCACCTGTGACTCATCCCGAGTCACTCTGATCTGGGTAGTTCCGCTTCAAAATCCTTGAGTGTAGCTCGATATGCTTCAACTTGCTATTGTGCCTTGGCCTCTTGTGTAGCGAACTCTTGGATGACTGCATCATTGACAGGTCCCTCCAGGCACTGTTCAACTGTAGTGACAACCTGCTCCAGTTCTTCTCCTCGACCTTCTACCTCTGTGAACAATTGGTAAGCCTTATATTGTATAGGTTGGAGCCTTTGAGTTACTTCCATAACTTTGCTATAGATAATGTGGATCTTCTACTGGGCAGTGCGTTGCTCCTGGGATCACTTCATTCTTTCCATAGCTGATAGGGGCTTCAACTGTGCTTGTATCGTTTCATCTTGATACTTTGCCTCTTGGACCTACGACTCTAGTTACTTCAGTTCTAGATTCTTAGTGAGTTGCTCATAGGTATGGGTATTGCGATCAGTGAGTTTCTTACATTCCATAGCAATGGATTTTATTCTCTCAACTACGCTTCGAGCAGTTGCTTCTCTTTGATCCCTTACATCCTGTGGGGTCTCGAACACTATGCAGAGCTCTATTCTACTATGCGTTGCTTTAGCTGCTGGATAACTTATGTGAGTTTCTTTACTTTCTGCATGGCTCAATCCTCTGCGTTTATTTTGATGATTGTCACAGAACGAAGTGCTCTGCTGACTGCTTCTTTCACTTCAAGTTGCTCTGCAAGCAACTGTTCTTTTCCTTGCTGTAGCTGTGATTTTTCTTCATCAAAATTTTCTTGGAGAGCAATATTTTCTTGTTTTGTAGCTCGACGATGTTCTACAATTACTCCTTGCACTTGCGTCAAATCCTGGTTGGGTTGTTCTGTTTCCTCTAATGCTCGTCGAAGGTGAGCTTTGACTGTCTCAGCTAGTCGGTGGAGTTGGGCTAGCTCATCTCCCAACTCTAGTTCTCCTGATGGCAATGGCACAGTGGGGACTGCATGACTGGACTGAAGGTCTTGCTGTACCCCTCAGAGTTCAAATTCAATCCTATCATACATTTCTTCCTGCTTTGCTCCTTGTTTCTTTGTTATCTCCAGTGAAGCATCGTTCAGGGCGACTATGATGAAATCATTAGAGGTGAGGACAATCTGCATCTTGGTCATTGGGGCTTTCGATTCCTTCCGGGAAGAAGGTTTCGGGGGGGAAACCTTCCTCTTCTTGAAAGGGTCAACCTCGTCTCTAGGCGGTGTTACTTCACCTGGTCTCTATTCATCTTCTACTTCATCACCACCCACTCGGTCAGGTGACATGGAAGCAGTCTTCACTGAGGTGCTACTTAAGTTTTGGACCTCCTCAGTCTTCTTTTGTTTGCTGATTCTGGGTGTATTATGTTCTTTATGAGTGTATTCTGGGTTGTCAATATAAGATATCTCTGTGGGGTTGGAGGGAATAAGGAGGTCAACAGACCATTCCTTGGTGATCTCCTCAAGGTCTTCTTCTGTGATTTTGTAATATGACTAGATCTTCTCTTGATGTTCATCAGCTTGCACTGTAATGTATATAAAGTGTCGATCTGCACTGAACTTCATTAGTGGTCAGAACCTTTGTAGGGTGTTCGGAGTCATGCGAGGCTCAGCTTCAATGGATTGCTTTAGCTGGAGGTAGTATTTATGAAACATAGCATTCGACTGCCATTTTTTATTCATATCAGTTGAATACCATAGGGTAGAGAACTTCACAGCAAGCGGTTCAAACAAATCTATGTCAGGTAAGGTCACTCCTTCTGGTATCTCCTAGGAAACAAATGCAATGAGGACTAGGAGACAGCTGAAATGAAATTCATAACCCTGATCCTTCGCTTCTCGACAATCTAGTTCCAACTGGTTAACTAGGTACTTCTCCCAATTCATCTATAGGCCTTCCACGCACTTCCCTACGAGGTCAACAACAAAGACAGTGACCTGCGTAGGTCAGTTCTTCCTTAATAACTTTCCAGCTATCAGTTGACATGCGAGGTGCATTGCGCCACTCTGGATGGAAGATACCTTGTAGCCTCTTGTTCCCTTCTCAACATTACCATATGTATCCTTTATCTTCTGTGCAAGTGCGGGATCTGTGGATTTTCCTGGATAAAAGTCCTGCGGGTCGAGTCCTTTCATACTCAGTCCTGTGATCCTATGGATCAACATTGGATCAACTATAATGCGATGGTATAGCCACAAGTAGTCACCATGGTAACATGATAGTAGCATCTTAACACATGCATTGACTTCTTGGTGTCTTCCGAAGTGTGGGATCTTCATGACATTCAATAGGGTGGAATGCATGAGGTTCATCGTCCATGACTGAGGGATGATCTTCGAGTTCTTTCATTTAGTTTTGGTTAGGTACTTGTATGGGGTGAGCATACCATAGATCTTTTGATCTCCGAGGTTGAAGTCGCTGAATTTCAATACTGTGATCTTGTCCTTCTCTGTTTGAACTACACGTATCCCCTTCGGGAGGTACGCAGTGACCATAGTGTACTTGAAGTCTCTTGGCACACTATCATGATTCATCGTGCCAGCCAGAGGCGAGATGTAATTGGGAAATATGGATGGAATCAACTTTGCATTTTCTAGGTTGTCTTTATGATTGGTTCTCTTCTCTATTGATGGTCACGATGGCCCCGATCCGCGACCAGTCAACAGAGAGGCTTGCAGTCCTCTCATTGATGATGCTTGTACACATGTAGAAATAGACATGATTTGTTCAGTCATGAGGTTGATCATAACTTCTTCGACAACTCTCTCTACAACGCTGAACTCGTCCAACATACACTTTTGGGGTTGGAAATCTTCGGGTTTGAGGAGTAACTTAGACACTACAATAGGATAGAAGGAAAGAGCGCAATGATTACTGTATAAAATCAACAAGTCTGTGGTTTCAAATTCACTATTATCAAAAGTGTTCTCGGTGCATGGCATGACGGGATAAATATATAAATTGGCAATGGATTGCTTGCAACGGTCGAGAAGCATTCATTAACTCCGTTCTGTCCATTATGGAGCGGTCCAACAGTCTGGTGGTGAACCATAAATTCCTTTCTACCCATTCGAGGGGTCGACCGAATGGTTATATTGGTCCCAATGACTATATTGCTTCACCATGGCGAAGTGCTATGTGACGCTGCTCTGCTATCCTGGTGAAGCTCCAATTTTGCAGATTTTCCTTCTGCGAAGTTCCCTTTGGAACCTTCTATAACTTGTCGATCTTATATCTCTTCTTACTTAGTTTTCTAGCTTTCTTTCCAGTGAGATTCGTCTTGGTATGCCTTTTTCCATTCTGATTCTTATCTTCTTTTGGCATAGTTCCTCTGCGTTGTTGAGATTCTTTCCTAAGAGTCGAGGGTGATACTTCTTCTTTATTTGGAATAGGTACTTCAATATTCTATGGGTATTCTAGTGTTCTTGCAACTTCGACATCCGAGTTTTTGGTGTTAAATAGCTTCGATCTATTCTTTTGTTCTTCAATTAAGTGTGTGATCCTTCTAGTCATGCAATCTTTTAACTCTTTCTTCTTCTCCTTTAAAACTTCTTCTTCCTTCCTTTTGGCCCAATTTATTTCAATTCAAGGTTTTCCTAGTAACATGGTAAATGGAGCGTTGTTCTCAATAAATTTAACAATCTCAAAATCTTCCTCTGTCGAAGTTCCATTGACATTCATAGATATCCGGGTGAGCTTTCCACTAGGTTTATCAACTTTCCTCTAAATAGACCTAGTCCTCCTAATGAAGGAATCATAGTAGGCCTTCCTATAGCTTCCCAAGTTCTTTCTGTCATGATATCCACCCATGTTTCCTCATCTAGAACACAGACAACGTCGAAGTCTCCTATTCTTGCTTCAAGGCATTCTTTTTCTTTGAATATCTCTGATAAACTGACGTGTCAGTGGTCATTCAGGGTTTCTTTTATCTGTAGCAATACCTTCTTTGATTCTTTTTGGGGTTCTGCCATTTCTAGATCTGCCTTAGGGTTTTCTTGTCTCGTGTTCATTCTTTCAAGCCTAGCAATCATTCTAGGGCAATCCAATACTTCATGGTTCATAGCTTTGCAACAAAGACAACTAGGTATTCTTCTAGGGAATTCCTTAGCAAGATGTCCTAGTATTCTACAACTGTAACAGAGGGTTAATCCTCTCTTTCTTTTAAATGATCCCCAAACTTTCCTGTACTGTGCACTAGAATCATGGTATCTAACCTGCAAACATTTCTTTCTAGGATCCCGCATCCACTTGTTAGTCCAAACATTCTTTCTATGCATAGGTATAACATATCTTTCACTATTC
Source organism: Picea glauca (assembly GCA_000966675.3). NCBI lineage: Eukaryota > Viridiplantae > Streptophyta > Pinopsida > Pinales > Pinaceae > Picea > Picea glauca. The sequence goes on along the minus strand of JZKD02S1729673.1, from coordinate 42,025 downwards.
TTATTAGATCTACGCATATCAAACCTTATTTCATCTATTAGTTCCCTAGTTTTCAAGCTAGGACACAATCTATCAAACATACCTAGATCCATACTTTAGAAACAAAAAATTCCACTTATCTTACTTCTACAGAGCACAAAGTTTTCAGATCTAGAACTTTTCACTATTCTTACCTTTATCAGAGCATAGAGCTTTCATATCTTACCTCTTTTAGTCAAGAATTCTCACTTTTACCTTTCTCAAAACACAAAGCTTTCAGATCTTACCTCTTTTCTTCCAATCAGACTTCTTTTCTTCAACATAGATCTTCTTAAACTAACTAGAGTATTGCACACTAGAGCGACAGATCTACGCACAAAGCTTTCACAATTTTAGGACTGATCTTTGCACAAAGCTTCTTCTTCGTTAGTTCCCAAGAATCACAGTTTCAGGTCCTGGAAATAGAACCATTTGTTGGCATAGGGGAAGACCTAGGTTTCAATGCTACAACATCACACCAAAAAAACCCTAACTACCGGCCCTTTCGGAAACACTTACGAAGCAGATGAAGTTTCGCACTAGGTAGAGGAAGGGGTGGTATCAGGACTTAGGTGTCTGCAACCTTAGATGGGACACAGATCCGTGATTGTAATACTTAACATAGAACTTAGCACCGACAGTTCATCAATATTTAACCACTATCCACTTCGCAGATAAAACAAAGCATCGCATCATTCAGTCAGATATGATGTATCTAAGCACTTATCATAGAGAAGTAGGTTAGATCTATCATATTCAAGCACTAAGCACATTCACATGGGTCAGATCTAGCATCCATATACATCATTAACGCAAAGCATA
>JZKD02S1729673.1:0-19978 GCA_000966675.3 Picea glauca | reverse complement strand
TTCAAACATTAGATGTCAATATTCCCCCAACACTATTATTTGGCTCATCCTCAAGCCAATGGTGTTGATTATGGCATGACAGAGGAGGTTGATGAAATTGTTATCATTAGATCCTAGATGAATGCCTCGAAGTGACTATTGTTGAGGAAAAGGTATGGGAAACCTTACTCAAGAATTTTCAGATCTTGTCGATCTAAGACAAGATAGTTAGGAATGTCACTCGGGGTTTATAGCCTCAAAAAAAATCGCTTAATCCACAAGTATTAATTATAAAGGAACAAGGTTGGTTTTTATGTGTTGTGTATATCAATGCAAAGAAGTAAACTTAAACAAAGTTACATGAATGTGTACACAAATTATACAAATATATATATATATATATATATATATATATATATATATATATGGAGATCAAAGCAAAAGAATGAACCAGATCATTATAACACATGTATGAGAATGAAACAATAATCTTATTTTTCATTTATTTCATTCTGAGATACAAAATTGAGTTCTCTCTACAAACCCCTGCAAGGGTAGGGACCAAAATCAAATTTAGAAGCCTTCGACAGGCACCATACAAAAATACTTTGACAACCAACAAGAAAATTGAAGCTAAAGATCAGGATCATCTTGCCACAAAATGTTGTCACTTGACTCTGCAAGATATTCTTTATCATTCATGAAACTCAATTCATGCACAAACAAAAATACACAAATTGTTAAAGATAAAGCATACACCTTTAAAACAAGCTGCTGAAATATGTGATTCGGTTTTTGAATCTTGTTGTCATCAAGAGGATTAATATTTCTATTAAACTCAGAATGAATGAAATTTTAAAGTATCTCACTAGTATAGATCAAACCTTATGGTTGTATTTATCCTTCTCTTCTCCCTTGTCACTTCATCTCATTGAGATTTTATTCATCCTCAATAAGTTAGGGTAGTTCAACTACCTTTTTTTAGATAAGTCAAATTAAATTAACTAATTAGTTTGAGACAAATAAATAATAATAATAATATATAAATAAGGGTCGTAAATAATGACTAAATAGGTGGGACCCCTTGTGACTCCCAATTATTTCTTTTAATAACCATCAAACATGAAATATAAAAATCAATCATAAGATTTCAGATATATCCTCCTTGTAACTCCCATATCCAAAGTCATGATCAAATATTTTAAATATCAATAAAACATAATATGATCATATCCAAAAAAAAAATACTATATCCATATTGTCCCAAAAAAATGCTTAAATATATACTTGTTGTCCAAAACTTTGTCCAAGTAAAAATATTGTCTTAAACATATGAAACAACAATAATCATCATCAAAATCCATATTTACTATGAGAGGCATTAGGCCTCTTCTCACAGTAGTCCCCTTTTGATTTTTCTGTAGCAGTCTTTGACTGGTTAGAGCCTTGAGGTTGAACTGCACTAATAACATGAGAACAATCATCCTTAAGATGAAGGTGAGAAGACACAGATTTGGCAGATTCTTTGGATTAGATGGAGTGAGTGGATATTCCTTTTCCCTTGTCCCGCACAAGCTTGAGGACATATGTTTTTAATCTTTTACTAGCATGTGATGACTGCACGAGTCAGACAGTAGGATCAGCTTGGGAAATTTGATTCTTTGGTGGTGGAGGGGTTAATGGAAAAGAAGCAGTAGGCCAATTGTGATGATGAACAACATGTTGGTGGACAATCTTTTGCCAACCATTGTTGGAGGGCAGTTCTGGTCGCACTAATACATGAGGAGGGACTGGGATACCAAAAAAGTTCTGATGTTCTTGGAAGGACGGTCTTTTAGATTGGGATTGGAGGATCCCTTGGCCTACTAGGTTTAAGAACCCAACTTGGAAATTATGGTTCAATTCCTAGGGGTCGGCATCAAAATGTATGGATAATTGAGGTCTTATGTGACACCTCTACTAATTTCCCCTGCCTCTATTACCTCTGCCATTACTGCCTCTGCTGAAAAATCTCATCTTGAAGAAATAGTCCAAAACATGTCATGAAAACTTCTTAATAATACATGCATTAACTCTACCTAAATAGAATCAAAAGTTGGCTCTTATCATTTACCACATAATCACCTGCAATCCATCCATAAAAATCATCAATCGATTGTTAACTGAACAGGGGGTTGAATATGGGTATTGGGAAGATGAGGGGATTGTAATGAGAAAAAAGTGGTATAATGGTAGGGAACCACCACAAATATTGTTCAATCAATTGCAGAGGAAAATCATACTAACATCCAAACACCAGTCATCATTTAGTTCCTTCCCTTTTAAACCCCTTTAATCTTAATGAAATTCACAACAACAGAACAGGGAAACAAATAAATGTATATGGGACGGTGAGGGGATTGTAATGAGAGAAAAGTGGTATAATGGTCAGGAATGAGATGGTTGTTTTTATGTGCATGAAATAACATTTATTCGCTTCAATTTATCATTTCCATTATTTCCAAAAATATTTTTTGTTAAATATCCAAACTCAAGACTTAACTATCCTATAATATCCAAAATAAAAAGAAAAAAAAACCTCGAGACTGTCATCATTCAATTCCCATTTTCCTTCTTTCCTTGTTCACAGACATTTATTTAATTAGAAAAAGTGTAAGGGCCTTTCCAAAATTGTAAGCACAACACTTCCAACCAATAGGTAGGGTCGATGAAAAAAACACATAGGGTATTGAATTTCCACAAAAATAATCATAACCCAAATTGTTGCATAACAGAGAGCTCCAGAAAACACAAAGTGCCTCTAATGTCTAGTTATTAAACCTTATAAAATATTCAAGAGTTGATCATAACCCAATGAGTAATATAACCATATCGGGTCATCTTTCATTGTACAAGCTTAAGACAATTTCACCGAAATGGAAATCTTCATAACCAATTTTCTTGACTACAAAATTGTTTCCTTTTAATTTGTAGAGCTTTATATGGTAACTATCAACAGAATCATCCCAGTAAAGAAAACTCGGACTAAATTAAGAGCACAATGGAGTGTAACACAAGCTAAAAGTACTTCAACCTACAGGTTGATCTCAACTTGCAATGCTCATTATATGACAAGATGGGTTCGAAACCTTGGTGCCTTTTCTTTTACCAGCCATACAACCATAAAAATGACCAAAAACCCCTCGTAGGTAATACACCAATGATCCAAGTAATAGATCCCTCCAATGCTCGGTTAGAACAAAAACCTAGACTATGTTTACAACCTCCAAGACAAGGAAGGATGGGGTTAGAATGGATGGTGATGCCATTCACAATTGAAGTTCAAAAAGAACAAAACCTCCAACATCACCATAACAATATTTAACACATATATGGAAAAGATATCAGTTTCCAAATGATCTTTAGTGGAAGGCCAAATATGGAAAAGATATTAGTTTCCATAATGATCTCTAGTGGAAGGCCAAATATGGAAAAGATATTAGTTTCCAGGAAAGAAATTACTTGCTCATCCTGTTCGTTCTTAAGAGGGACAACCTCGATCCATTTAGTAATGTAGTTTGTGGCTTTCAAAATAAAAATATGCCCTGTGGAAGACGGAGGATCGATAGGACCAATAAAGTCTAGGCCCCATTTAGAAAAAGGGAAATATGGGAGGACAGGTTGTAGAGGCATGGTAGAAAGACGTTCTCTCCTAGAAATTGTTTGGCATTTATCACAAGATCTTATTAATTTATAGGAATCTCGAAATATCGAAGGCCAATAGTAACCATTTCTTATGATTTTAAAGGCAGTAGCTTTAGCAGAAAAATGGCCACCAATGTGAATAACAAAAACTGATGATCCATGAATTTCTTGTAGCAATTTGTGTGCATCGTCATCATTCACACATCGAAGTAATAAACCATCAGCAGAACTTCTAAACAGTAATTCTCCCAAAATGATATACCTGGAAGATTTGAGGTGGAGTCTTCTTCTCTAGTGAGGATCCAAGTTATCTAGGTATTTTTTATGCTGCAAGTTATACACCAGATTTTTGTACCAAGGTTGTTCAACTATAGAAAAATTTTGATTTTCAATGAAAGAGGATTATCCTGATCATAAAGTTCTTCACTTGGTTCAGAGTGTTGAGCTAAGTGAAGGGCTAAGCCTCATCCCTTAATCATTTTTGAATTCATGATGGTTAAATCATGCTCCTGAATTTTGGAAATCCAATGTGCACGTTTTCCTGAAAGATAAGTTTGTGAGAGAAGAAACTTGACAACAAGAAAAGGGACTCTTACTTGTGTATGTTTGCCTAAAATAAAGTGGCGAAATTTTTCTATAGCCTTAACAAGAGAAAAAAATATGTTTTTCAATATACGAATATTTGATTTCATCTTCTGATAAACTCTGGCTCATGTATGCTACAATTTTTTCATTTTTTTGGTCATCATTTTGTAAGAGGATAACAGGAATTGCTTCCTTGGTGGCATTGGTATATATGATAAAATCTTTCTCGAAATCTGGTTTCGCCAAAACCAGTGTGGAACTGATTGCTTTCTTAATCCTAAAGAAAGAATTTTCGACGTCACATGTCCAAGAAAAAGAACGATCTTGCTTCAAAATATTATGAATTGGTTTAACTATGATGGAAAAATAAATAACAAACCTACGGGAAAAATCAATAATTCCCATGAAATCTTGGACTTCTTTCTTGGAGGTGGGGCAGGAAGGTTTAGAATTGCAATAATTCTTTCAATGTCAATGCTTATTCCCGAATCAGAAAAATATGACCGAGGATCTTGCCCTTAGTGACACCAAAAATAGACATGCAAGGATTTAAAGAAATGCCAAATTTTGTGCAATGCGTGAGAAATTTTCTAAGATGACCAAAATGATCCAACCAGTTCTTTGAATAGACAGTCAAATCATTGAGATAAAATTGGATAATTTTATCAATCAGATCATCAAAAGCTATCTACATAGCTCTTTGAAAGGTTCCACCTAAATTAGACAAGCCAAAAGTCATACGTTCATAATAAAATGTGCCCCAATGTGTAGTAAATGTGGTTTAATATCTATCAGTCCTTTTTACATTGATTTGATTATATTCAGAAAATCCATCAAGTAAGGACATCATTTATGACCCTACAACTTGTTGTAAAATCATTTCCATATTAGGGAGAGGGAAATGATATTTGACACTCACTCTATTCAATGCATGGAAATCTATGCATAATCTGATCTGACCAGTAGTCTTATTAATGGGTACCATATTTGAAAGCCACTCAGAATACCTAACTGGAAAGATTATACCAGCTTTCAATAGTTTTTCCAACTCTTTCCTAATAGTATCTTTGAGTGCAGGGTTAATAGGACTTTGTTTTTTCCTAACTAGTTTTACCCCTTCATTGATAGGAATGGCATGTTGTATGAGAACAGGATCAAAACCACGAAGATCCTCGTATGACCATGCAAAAACATCTTGAAATTCACGGAGTAGTTCTGTTAATTTCACTTTTTCTTCGTTAGAACATTGGGCACCTAGTTTAACAATCTTTGGAGATTCAGGTGTCCCAAGGTTCAAGGAAATTGTATCACCTACTTTCCTTTTTGACTCCTCTTCCTTATTTATCTCTTTTTTGCTTACATCACTCGACGAAAATGAACTTTCGAGAGGACTCAAGCCTTTAGGAAATTTATCGTCTTCAATGGATATGATTTCCTTGGGCTTAAATGGTTCATTTTGTATGAAAGAGAAAATGTCTTCATCACTTGGGAATACCTACCATGATTCCACATTATTAGGGATATGAGGATGATATAGAGATTGAAATGTACAATTGGATATTTGAGAAAAAAAAAATTGGGTAGGGGATGTTGCGAACACGGCTAGCCTATCAGCCATTGAATTGAGTTCTCGCTTAACATGAGTGATGTTAAATGATAAAAGGTTTGAAATAAACATCCAAATATCTTAGGTATAGCATTTAAGAAACTTATTTCTAGGTGAGTAAATCTTATGTACAAGGTTCAAAATAAGATTGGAATCACGAAAGACTGTAAGGTGGCCAAAACCAAGGTTATATGCATTTTCAATGCCTAACAATAGGGACTCAAACTTAGTGACGTTGTTCGTGCAAGCAAATTCTAACCTATGATAGAAATTGTGGATTTTACCTATAGGAGAATATAGAATAGTGTCGGGTCCATTACCTTTGTTTTAGAATGAGCCATGGAAATGCATGTGCCACATGCCATCATCAAAATCAATTGGTTCAGGGATAGTGTCACCCTCATCAACAAAGATAGAGTATACTCCCAAATATTCCTCGAGATAATTTACGTTAGGTTGGGGAACACTCTCTATATATGGTGACATTCTTCCTTCCCTTAGGACTATAATGTTCTTTCCATTCCTAGGGACAAACAAATGTGTTTCGTCAAGCAAAAGATATCCACCCGTTAAATCTTGTCAGTATCTTCCTAAAATAATTGAATAATTGCTTACTAGCATATCAATTACCTGGATATTGAGGTTTGTTCTTATTTGAGGATGTGCACATAGAACTAAGGTTACATCTTTGATTTCACCTACAGTTGATTGTTGCATACTATTATAAGAGAGCATGCTTCTAGAATTTCTATTAGTGCATGATAAGCCAAGCTGTTCTGTGATAATTTTTTACATTACACTGGACCAGACCCGCCATAAATTAGGCAACAATGAGCTATTTTATCCATAATTTTTACAGAAGTATAAAAAGGGGGATTTTTTACAGGTTTCATAAAATTATTTACACCTATTTTATTTACATTTGAATCCTCTTCTTTTGACTCTTCAAAAAGATTGGCTATGGTACAAACATTTCCTTCCATAAAATTATTGAGATGATTTTTTTGTTCATGGATGCCAACCATGTCCAAAAGAGTAGCATCAGCCTTGATATTAGCCAATTGGTTAAGGATGTTGTATTTAGAAGAGGTGTTGNCTTAAATATATACTTGTTGTCCAAAACTTTGTCCAAGTAAAAATATTGTCTTGAACATATGAAACAACAATAATCATCATCAAAATCCATATTTACTATGAGAGGCATTAGGCCTCTTCTCATAGTAGTCCCCTTTTGATTTTTCTGTAGCAGTCTTTGACTGATTAGAGCCTTGAGGTTGAACTGCACTAATAACATGAGAACAATCATCCTTAAGATGAAGGTGAGAAGACACAGATTTGGCAAATTCTTTGGATTAGATGGAGTGAGTGGATATTCCTTTTCCCTTGTCCCGCACAATCTTGAGGACATATGTTTTTAATCTTTTACTAGCATGTGATGACTGCATGAGTGAGACAGTAGGATCAACTTGGGAAATTTGATTCTTTGGTGGTGGAGGGGTTAATGGAAAAGAAGCAGTAGGCCAATTGTGATGATGAACAACATGCTGGTGGACAATCTTTTGCCAACCATTGTTGGCGGGCAGTTCTGGTCACACTAATACATGAGGAGGGACTGGGATACCAAAAACGTTCTGATGTTCTTGGAAGGACGGTCTTTTAGATTGGGATTGGAGGATCCCTTGGCCTACTAGGTTTAAGAACCCAACTTGGAAATTATGGTTCAATTCCTAGGGGTCGGCATCAAAATGTATGGATAATTGAGGTCTTATGTGACACCTCTACTAATTTCCCCTGCCTCTATTACCTCTGCCATTACTGCCTCTGCTGAAAAATCTCATCTTGAAGAAATAGTCCAAAACATGTCATGAAAACTTCTTAATAATACATGCATTAACTCTACCTAAATAGAATCAAAAGTTGGCTCTTATCATTTACCACATAATCACCTGCAATCCATCCATAAAAATCATCAATCGATTGTTAACTGAACAGGGGGTTGAATATGGGTATTGGGAAGATGAGGGGATTGTAATGAGAAAAAAGTGGTATAATGGTAGGGAACCACCACAAATATTGTTCAATCAATTGCAGAGGAAAATCATACTAACATCCAAACACCAGTCATCATTTAGTTCCTTCCCTTTTAAACCCCTTTAATCTTAATGAAATTCACAACAACAGAACAGGGAAACAAATAAATGTATATGGGACGGTGAGGGGATTGTAATGAGAGAAAAGTGGTATAATGGTCAGGAATGAGATGGTTGTTTTTATGTGCATGAAATAACATTTATTCGCTTCAATTTATCATTTCCATTATTTCCAAAAATATTTTTTGTTAAATATCCAAACTCAAGACTTAACTATCCTATAATATCCAAAATAAAAAGAAAAAAAAACCTCGAGACTGTCATCATTCAATTCCCATTTTCCTTCTTTCCTTGTTCACAGACATTTATTTAATTAGAAAAAGTGTAAGGGCCTTTCCAAAATTGTAAGCACAACACTTCCAACCAATAGGTAGGGTCGATGAAAAAAACACATAGGGTATTGAATTTCCACAAAAATAATCATAACCCAAATTGTTGCATAACAGAGAGCTCCAGAAAACACAAAGTGCCTCTAATGTCTAGTTATTAAACCTTATAAAATATTCAAGAGTTGATCATAACCCAATGAGTAATATAACCATATCGGGTCATCTTTCATTGTACAAGCTTAAGACAATTTCACCGAAATGGAAATCTTCATAACCAATTTTCTTGACTACAAAATTGTTTCCTTTTAATTTGTAGAGCTTTATATGGTAACTATCAACAGAATCATCCCAGTAAAGAAAACTCGGACTAAATTAAGAGCACAATGGAGTGTAACACAAGCTAAAAGTACTTCAACCTACAGGTTGATCTCAACTTGCAATGCTCATTATATGACAAGATGGGTTCGAAACCTTGGTGCCTTTTCTTTTACCAGCCATACAACCATAAAAATGACCAAAAACCCCTCGTAGGTAATACACCAATGATCCAAGTAATAGATCCCTCCAATGCTCGGTTAGAACAAAAACCTAGACTATGTTTACAACCTCCAAGACAAGGAAGGATGGGGTTAGAATGGATGGTGATGCCATTCACAATTGAAGTTCAAAAAGAACAAAACCTCCAACATCACCATAACAATATTTAACACATATATGGAAAAGATATCAGTTTCCAAATGATCTTTAGTGGAAGGCCAAATATGGAAAAGATATTAGTTTCCATAATGATCTCTAGTGGAAGGCCAAATATGGAAAAGATATTAGTTTCCAGGAAAGAAATTACTTGCTCATCCTGTTCGTTCTTAAGAGGGACAACCTCGATCCATTTAGTAATGTAGTTTGTGGCTTTCAAAATAAAAATATGCCCTGTGGAAGACGGAGGATCGATAGGACCAATAAAGTCTAGGCCCCATTTAGAAAAAGGGAAATATGGGAGGACAGGTTGTAGAGGCATGGTAGAAAGACGTTCTCTCCTAGAAATTGTTTGGCATTTATCACAAGATCTTATTAATTTATAGGAATCTCGAAATATCGAAGGCCAATAGTAACCATTTCTTATGATTTTAAAGGCAGTAGCTTTAGCAGAAAAATGGCCACCAATGTGAATAACAAAAACTGATGATCCATGAATTTCTTGTAGCAATTTGTGTGCATCGTCATCATTCACACATCGAAGTAATAAACCATCAGCAGAACTTCTAAACAGTAATTCTCCCAAAATGATATACCTGGAAGATTTGAGGTGGAGTCTTCTTCTCTAGTGAGGATCCAAGTTATCTAGGTATTTTTTATGCTGCAAGTTATACACCAGATTTTTGTACCAAGGTTGTTCAACTATAGAAAAATTTTGATTTTCAATGAAAGAGGATTATCCTGATCATAAAGTTCTTCACTTGGTTCAGAGTGTTGAGCTAAGTGAAGGGCTAAGCCTCATCCCTTAATCATTTTTGAATTCATGATGGTTAAATCATGCTCCTGAATTTTGGAAATCCAATGTGCACGTTTTCCTGAAAGATAAGTTTGTGAGAGAAGAAACTTGACAACAAGAAAAGGGACTCTTACTTGTGTATGTTTGCCTAAAATAAAGTGGCGAAATTTTTCTATAGCCTTAACAAGAGAAAAAAATATGTTTTTCAATATACGAATATTTGATTTCATCTTCTGATAAACTCTGGCTCATGTATGCTACAATTTTTTCATTTTTTTGGTCATCATTTTGTAAGAGGATAACAGGAATTGCTTCCTTGGTGGCATTGGTATATATGATAAAATCTTTCTCGAAATCTGGTTTCGCCAAAACCAGTGTGGAACTGATTGCTTTCTTAATCCTAAAGAAAGAATTTTCGACGTCACATGTCCAAGAAAAAGAACGATCTTGCTTCAAAATATTATGAATTGGTTTAACTATGATGGAAAAATAAATAACAAACCTACGGGAAAAATCAATAATTCCCATGAAATCTTGGACTTCTTTCTTGGAGGTGGGGCAGGAAGGTTTAGAATTGCAATAATTCTTTCAATGTCAATGCTTATTCCCGAATCAGAAAAATATGACCGAGGATCTTGCCCTTAGTGACACCAAAAATAGACATGCAAGGATTTAAAGAAATGCCAAATTTTGTGCAATGCGTGAGAAATTTTCTAAGATGACCAAAATGATCCAACCAGTTCTTTGAATAGACAGTCAAATCATTGAGATAAAATTGGATAATTTTATCAATCAGATCATCAAAAGCTATCTACATAGCTCTTTGAAAGGTTCCACCTAAATTAGACAAGCCAAAAGTCATACGTTCATAATAAAATGTGCCCCAATGTGTAGTAAATGTGGTTTAATATCTATCAGTCCTTTTTACATTGATTTGATTATATTCAGAAAATCCATCAAGTAAGGACATCATTTATGACCCTACAACTTGTTGTAAAATCATTTCCATATTAGGGAGAGGGAAATGATATTTGACACTCACTCTATTCAATGCATGGAAATCTATGCATAATCTGATCTGACCAGTAGTCTTATTAATGGGTACCATATTTGAAAGCCACTCAGAATACCTAACTGGAAAGATTATACCAGCTTTCAATAGTTTTTCCAACTCTTTCCTAATAGTATCTTTGAGTGCAGGGTTAATAGGACTTTGTTTTTTCCTAACTAGTTTTACCCCTTCATTGATAGGAATGGCATGTTGTATGAGAACAGGATCAAAACCACGAAGATCCTCGTATGACCATGCAAAAACATCTTGAAATTCACGGAGTAGTTCTGTTAATTTCACTTTTTCTTCGTTAGAACATTGGGCACCTAGTTTAACAATCTTTGGAGATTCAGGTGTCCCAAGGTTCAAGGAAATTGTATCACCTACTTTCCTTTTTGACTCCTCTTCCTTATTTATCTCTTTTTTGCTTACATCACTCGACGAAAATGAACTTTCGAGAGGACTCAAGCCTTTAGGAAATTTATCGTCTTCAATGGATATGATTTCCTTGGGCTTAAATGGTTCATTTTGTATGAAAGAGAAAATGTCTTCATCACTTGGGAATACCTACCATGATTCCACATTATTAGGGATATGAGGATGATATAGAGATTGAAATGTACAATTGGATATTTGAGAAAAAAAAAATTGGGTAGGGGATGTTGCGAACACGGCTAGCCTATCAGCCATTGAATTGAGTTCTCGCTTAACATGAGTGATGTTAAATGATAAAAGGTTTGAAATAAACATCCAAATATCTTAGGTATAGCATTTAAGAAACTTATTTCTAGGTGAGTAAATCTTATGTACAAGGTTCAAAATAAGATTGGAATCACGAAAGACTGTAAGGTGGCCAAAACCAAGGTTATATGCATTTTCAATGCCTAACAATAGGGACTCAAACTTAGTGACGTTGTTCGTGCAAGCAAATTCTAACCTATGATAGAAATTGTGGATTTTACCTATAGGAGAATATAGAATAGTGTCGGGTCCATTACCTTTGTTTTAGAATGAGCCATGGAAATGCATGTGCCACATGCCATCATCAAAATCAATTGGTTCAGGGATAGTGTCACCCTCATCAACAAAGATAGAGTATACTCCCAAATATTCCTCGAGATAATTTACGTTAGGTTGGGGAACACTCTCTATATATGGTGACATTCTTCCTTCCCTTAGGACTATAATGTTCTTTCCATTCCTAGGGACAAACAAATGTGTTTCGTCAAGCAAAAGATATCCACCCGTTAAATCTTGTCAGTATCTTCCTAAAATAATTGAATAATTGCTTACTAGCATATCAATTACCTGGATATTGAGGTTTGTTCTTATTTGAGGATGTGCACATAGAACTAAGGTTACATCTTTGATTTCACCTACAGTTGATTGTTGCATACTATTATAAGAGAGCATGCTTCTAGAATTTCTATTAGTGCATGATAAGCCAAGCTGTTCTGTGATAATTTTTTACATTACACTGGACCAGACCCGCCATAAATTAGGCAACAATGAGCTATTTTATCCATAATTTTTACAGAAGTATAAAAAGGGGGATTTTTTACAGGTTTCATAAAATTATTTACACCTATTTTATTTACATTTGAATCCTCTTCTTTTGACTCTTCAAAAAGATTGGCTATGGTACAAACATTTCCTTCCATAAAATTATTGAGATGATTTTTTTGTTCATGGATGCCAACCATGTCCAAAAGAGTAGCATCAGCCTTGATATTAGCCAATTGGTTAAGGATGTTGTATTTAGAAGAGGTGTTGTCCCTTGACCAAGTTTTGGGAGATCCTTGGTCAAGTTTGACCTATTTTGGGACTTCGACAACCTGTCGAATGAGCGCAAGACGAAGCAGAGATCGTGGGATCTCGGCCCCTTTTTGGGTCATTTTTGGGATTTGGGATTATGTAACGGGTATGGTATGTTGGCCCATGGGTTTACCCATGTTTACACCTATTTTGTAAAGTATATATAGATTTCTAGGCAATGTAAGAAGAGGGGGCATCTATGTGATGTTAGGCTAAGATGCTAAGTGCTAGATCTATGTGATTGAAGGATTGTAAGTGCTATGTGCATACTATGTGAGACTTGCAAAGCTAAGTGAAAGTCATTGTAAGAGGCTGTGGAAGGTTGTGTGCTTAGATCTACTCAGGGAAGGAGGATCTAGCAAGCTGCGCAGATCTCCTCTCCTATGCGGAGTAGGGTTTTGAGGCTCTCTGCATGTAACCTATTGAAGAAGATAATGAAGAAGAAGAGTTGGTGGATGTAGCCCCAAGGTGGGGGTGAACCACATATATGTTGTGTTTCTCTTCTTTGTGCAATGTGTTGATGTGTTTATGTCTTTAGTTTCTAAATGCTTTGATATAGATAGATAGATTTGTTTATGCTTTGCGTTAATGATGTATATGGATGCTAGATCTGACCCATGTGAATGTGCTTAGTGCTTGAATATGATAGATCTAACCTACTTCTCTATGATAAGTGCTTAGATACATCANGTTCTGATGTTCTTGGAAGGACGGTCTTTTAGATTGGGATTGGAGGATCCCTTGGCCTACTAGGTTTAAGAACCCAACTTGGAAATTATGGTTCAATTCCTAGGGGTCGGCATCAAAATGTATGGATAATTGAGGTCTTATGTGACACCTCTACTAATTTCCCCTGCCTCTATTACCTCTGCCATTACTGCCTCTGCTGAAAAATCTCATCTTGAAGAAATAGTCCAAAACATGTCATGAAAACTTCTTAATAATACATGCATTAACTCTACCTAAATAGAATCAAAAGTTGGCTCTTATCATTTACCACATAATCACCTGCAATCCATCCATAAAAATCATCAATCGATTGTTAACTGAACAGGGGGTTGAATATGGGTATTGGGAAGATGAGGGGATTGTAATGAGAAAAAAGTGGTATAATGGTAGGGAACCACCACAAATATTGTTCAATCAATTGCAGAGGAAAATCATACTAACATCCAAACACCAGTCATCATTTAGTTCCTTCCCTTTTAAACCCCTTTAATCTTAATGAAATTCACAACAACAGAACAGGGAAACAAATAAATGTATATGGGACGGTGAGGGGATTGTAATGAGAGAAAAGTGGTATAATGGTCAGGAATGAGATGGTTGTTTTTATGTGCATGAAATAACATTTATTCGCTTCAATTTATCATTTCCATTATTTCCAAAAATATTTTTTGTTAAATATCCAAACTCAAGACTTAACTATCCTATAATATCCAAAATAAAAAGAAAAAAAAACCTCGAGACTGTCATCATTCAATTCCCATTTTCCTTCTTTCCTTGTTCACAGACATTTATTTAATTAGAAAAAGTGTAAGGGCCTTTCCAAAATTGTAAGCACAACACTTCCAACCAATAGGTAGGGTCGATGAAAAAAACACATAGGGTATTGAATTTCCACAAAAATAATCATAACCCAAATTGTTGCATAACAGAGAGCTCCAGAAAACACAAAGTGCCTCTAATGTCTAGTTATTAAACCTTATAAAATATTCAAGAGTTGATCATAACCCAATGAGTAATATAACCATATCGGGTCATCTTTCATTGTACAAGCTTAAGACAATTTCACCGAAATGGAAATCTTCATAACCAATTTTCTTGACTACAAAATTGTTTCCTTTTAATTTGTAGAGCTTTATATGGTAACTATCAACAGAATCATCCCAGTAAAGAAAACTCGGACTAAATTAAGAGCACAATGGAGTGTAACACAAGCTAAAAGTACTTCAACCTACAGGTTGATCTCAACTTGCAATGCTCATTATATGACAAGATGGGTTCGAAACCTTGGTGCCTTTTCTTTTACCAGCCATACAACCATAAAAATGACCAAAAACCCCTCGTAGGTAATACACCAATGATCCAAGTAATAGATCCCTCCAATGCTCGGTTAGAACAAAAACCTAGACTATGTTTACAACCTCCAAGACAAGGAAGGATGGGGTTAGAATGGATGGTGATGCCATTCACAATTGAAGTTCAAAAAGAACAAAACCTCCAACATCACCATAACAATATTTAACACATATATGGAAAAGATATCAGTTTCCAAATGATCTTTAGTGGAAGGCCAAATATGGAAAAGATATTAGTTTCCATAATGATCTCTAGTGGAAGGCCAAATATGGAAAAGATATTAGTTTCCAGGAAAGAAATTACTTGCTCATCCTGTTCGTTCTTAAGAGGGACAACCTCGATCCATTTAGTAATGTAGTTTGTGGCTTTCAAAATAAAAATATGCCCTGTGGAAGACGGAGGATCGATAGGACCAATAAAGTCTAGGCCCCATTTAGAAAAAGGGAAATATGGGAGGACAGGTTGTAGAGGCATGGTAGAAAGACGTTCTCTCCTAGAAATTGTTTGGCATTTATCACAAGATCTTATTAATTTATAGGAATCTCGAAATATCGAAGGCCAATAGTAACCATTTCTTATGATTTTAAAGGCAGTAGCTTTAGCAGAAAAATGGCCACCAATGTGAATAACAAAAACTGATGATCCATGAATTTCTTGTAGCAATTTGTGTGCATCGTCATCATTCACACATCGAAGTAATAAACCATCAGCAGAACTTCTAAACAGTAATTCTCCCAAAATGATATACCTGGAAGATTTGAGGTGGAGTCTTCTTCTCTAGTGAGGATCCAAGTTATCTAGGTATTTTTTATGCTGCAAGTTATACACCAGATTTTTGTACCAAGGTTGTTCAACTATAGAAAAATTTTGATTTTCAATGAAAGAGGATTATCCTGATCATAAAGTTCTTCACTTGGTTCAGAGTGTTGAGCTAAGTGAAGGGCTAAGCCTCATCCCTTAATCATTTTTGAATTCATGATGGTTAAATCATGCTCCTGAATTTTGGAAATCCAATGTGCACGTTTTCCTGAAAGATAAGTTTGTGAGAGAAGAAACTTGACAACAAGAAAAGGGACTCTTACTTGTGTATGTTTGCCTAAAATAAAGTGGCGAAATTTTTCTATAGCCTTAACAAGAGAAAAAAATATGTTTTTCAATATACGAATATTTGATTTCATCTTCTGATAAACTCTGGCTCATGTATGCTACAATTTTTTCATTTTTTTGGTCATCATTTTGTAAGAGGATAACAGGAATTGCTTCCTTGGTGGCATTGGTATATATGATAAAATCTTTCTCGAAATCTGGTTTCGCCAAAACCAGTGTGGAACTGATTGCTTTCTTAATCCTAAAGAAAGAATTTTCGACGTCACATGTCCAAGAAAAAGAACGATCTTGCTTCAAAATATTATGAATTGGTTTAACTATGATGGAAAAATAAATAACAAACCTACGGGAAAAATCAATAATTCCCATGAAATCTTGGACTTCTTTCTTGGAGGTGGGGCAGGAAGGTTTAGAATTGCAATAATTCTTTCAATGTCAATGCTTATTCCCGAATCAGAAAAATATGACCGAGGATCTTGCCCTTAGTGACACCAAAAATAGACATGCAAGGATTTAAAGAAATGCCAAATTTTGTGCAATGCGTGAGAAATTTTCTAAGATGACCAAAATGATCCAACCAGTTCTTTGAATAGACAGTCAAATCATTGAGATAAAATTGGATAATTTTATCAATCAGATCATCAAAAGCTATCTACATAGCTCTTTGAAAGGTTCCACCTAAATTAGACAAGCCAAAAGTCATACGTTCATAATAAAATGTGCCCCAATGTGTAGTAAATGTGGTTTAATATCTATCAGTCCTTTTTACATTGATTTGATTATATTCAGAAAATCCATCAAGTAAGGACATCATTTATGACCCTACAACTTGTTGTAAAATCATTTCCATATTAGGGAGAGGGAAATGATATTTGACACTCACTCTATTCAATGCATGGAAATCTATGCATAATCTGATCTGACCAGTAGTCTTATTAATGGGTACCATATTTGAAAGCCACTCAGAATACCTAACTGGAAAGATTATACCAGCTTTCAATAGTTTTTCCAACTCTTTCCTAATAGTATCTTTGAGTGCAGGGTTAATAGGACTTTGTTTTTTCCTAACTAGTTTTACCCCTTCATTGATAGGAATGGCATGTTGTATGAGAACAGGATCAAAACCACGAAGATCCTCGTATGACCATGCAAAAACATCTTGAAATTCACGGAGTAGTTCTGTTAATTTCACTTTTTCTTCGTTAGAACATTGGGCACCTAGTTTAACAATCTTTGGAGATTCAGGTGTCCCAAGGTTCAAGGAAATTGTATCACCTACTTTCCTTTTTGACTCCTCTTCCTTATTTATCTCTTTTTTGCTTACATCACTCGACGAAAATGAACTTTCGAGAGGACTCAAGCCTTTAGGAAATTTATCGTCTTCAATGGATATGATTTCCTTGGGCTTAAATGGTTCATTTTGTATGAAAGAGAAAATGTCTTCATCACTTGGGAATACCTACCATGATTCCACATTATTAGGGATATGAGGATGATATAGAGATTGAAATGTACAATTGGATATTTGAGAAAAAAAAAATTGGGTAGGGGATGTTGCGAACACGGCTAGCCTATCAGCCATTGAATTGAGTTCTCGCTTAACATGAGTGATGTTAAATGATAAAAGGTTTGAAATAAACATCCAAATATCTTAGGTATAGCATTTAAGAAACTTATTTCTAGGTGAGTAAATCTTATGTACAAGGTTCAAAATAAGATTGGAATCACGAAAGACTGTAAGGTGGCCAAAACCAAGGTTATATGCATTTTCAATGCCTAACAATAGGGACTCAAACTTAGTGACGTTGTTCGTGCAAGCAAATTCTAACCTATGATAGAAATTGTGGATTTTACCTATAGGAGAATATAGAATAGTGTCGGGTCCATTACCTTTGTTTTAGAATGAGCCATGGAAATGCATGTGCCACATGCCATCATCAAAATCAATTGGTTCAGGGATAGTGTCACCCTCATCAACAAAGATAGAGTATACTCCCAAATATTCCTCGAGATAATTTACGTTAGGTTGGGGAACACTCTCTATATATGGTGACATTCTTCCTTCCCTTAGGACTATAATGTTCTTTCCATTCCTAGGGACAAACAAATGTGTTTCGTCAAGCAAAAGATATCCACCCGTTAAATCTTGTCAGTATCTTCCTAAAATAATTGAATAATTGCTTACTAGCATATCAATTACCTGGATATTGAGGTTTGTTCTTATTTGAGGATGTGCACATAGAACTAAGGTTACATCTTTGATTTCACCTACAGTTGATTGTTGCATACTATTATAAGAGAGCATGCTTCTAGAATTTCTATTAGTGCATGATAAGCCAAGCTGTTCTGTGATAATTTTTTACATTACACTGGACCAGACCCGCCATAAATTAGGCAACAATGAGCTATTTTATCCATAATTTTTACAGAAGTATAAAAAGGGGGATTTTTTACAGGTTTCATAAAATTATTTACACCTATTTTATTTACATTTGAATCCTCTTCTTTTGACTCTTCAAAAAGATTGGCTATGGTACAAACATTTCCTTCCATAAAATTATTGAGATGATTTTTTTGTTCATGGATGCCAACCATGTCCAAAAGAGTAGCATCAGCCTTGATATTAGCCAATTGGTTAAGGATGTTGTATTTAGAAGAGGTGTTGGCCCTTGACCAAGTTTTGGGAGATCCTTGGTCAAGTTTGACCTATTTTGGGACTTCGACAACCTGTCGAATGAGCGCAAGACGAAGCAAAGATCGTGGGATCTCGGCCCCTTTTTGGGTCATTTTTGGGATTTGGGATTATGTAACGGGTATGGTATGTCGGCCCATGGGTTTACCCATGTTTACACCTATTTTGTAAAGTATATATAGATGTCTAGGCAATGTAAGAAGAGGGGGCGTCTATGTGATGTTAGGCTAAGATGCTAAGTGCTAGATCTATGTGATTGAAGGATTGTAAGTGCTATGTGCATACTGTGTGAGACTTGCAAAGCTAAGTGAAAGTCATTGTAAGAGGCTATGGAAGGTTGTGTGCTTAGATCTACTCAGGGAAGGAGGATCTAGCAAGCTGCGCAGATCTCCTCTCCTATGCGGAGTAGGGTTTTGAGGCTCTCTGCATGTAACCTATTGAAGAACATAATGAAGAAGAAGAGTTGGTGGATGTAGCCCCAAGGTGGGGGTGAACCACATATATGTTGTGTTTCTCTTCTTTGTGCAATGTGTTGATGTGTTTATGTCTTTAGTTTCTAAATGCTTTGATATAGATAGATAGATTTGTTTATGCTTTGCGTTAATGATGTATATGGATGCTAGATCTGACCCATGTGAATGTGCTTAGTGCTTGAATATGATAGATCTAACCTACTTCTCTATGATAAGTGCTTAGATACATCAGATCTGACTGAATGATGCAATGCTTTGTTTTATCTGCGAAGTGGATAGTGGTTAAATATTGATGAACTGTCGGTGCTAAGTGCTATGTTAAGTATTACAATCACGGATCTGTGTCCCATCTAAGGTTGCAGACACCTGAGTCCTGATACCACCCCTTCCTCTACCTAGTGCGACACTTCATCTGCTTCGCAAGTGTTTCCGAAAGGGCCGGTAGTTAGGGTTTTTTTGGTGTGATGTTGTAGCATTGAAACCTAGGTCTGCCCCTATGCCAACAAATGGTTCTATTTCCAGGACCTGAAACTGTGATTCTTGGGAACTAACGAAGAAGAAGCTTTGTGCAAAGATCGGTCCTAAAATTGTGAAATCTTTGTGCGTAGATCTGTCGCTCTAGTGTGCAGTACTCTAGTTAGTTTAAGAAGATCTGTGCTGAAGAAAAGAAGTCTGATCGGAAGAAAAGAGGTAAGATCTGAAAGCTTTGTGTTTTGAGAAAGGTAAAAGTGAGAATTCTTGACTAAAAGAGGTAAGATATGAAAGATCTATGCTCTGATAAAGGTAAGAATAGTGAAAAGTTCTAGATCTGAAAACTTTGTGCTCTGTAGAAGTAAGATAAGTGGAATTTTTTGTTTCTAAATTATGGATCTAGGTATGTTTAATAGATTGTGTCCTAGCTTGAAAACTAGGGAACTAATAGATGAAAGAAGATTT
>JZKD02S1729662.1:70857-85688 GCA_000966675.3 Picea glauca | reverse complement strand
TTCAGAGCCTGATGGACTTTGGAGACTCCAGGGTAATTATTCAGTTGTTGAAGATGCAAAGGAGGCCTAATTAGCTCAGTCTAGGACAATTTTTCAGGAAAATAACACTCCTTTTGACTAAGTTTAGGGAGATCATCTTATACCACATATTACAGGGGCTAAAGACCCTGGCAGACACCGAAGCAAACAAAGGGGCGATCATGAACAAGGGCACTCTAACAGTGAATGGAGAATAAATGCTAGTACCCATCCCTTAGAATGGGAGGATCCCAATTTGATAGACCGGATAATCACTAGGTCGAATGGACAATGCATGTCTGCAATGGCAATCGTATTCCTATAGCCAAATATTTGAATCCAAGAACAGAACTTCGACTGAGACCCAACACCTGGCGTTTTCGATAGAATTATCAGTCAGCGCTAAGGAAATTGTATGGGAGGGACATAATGAGGCATGGACTATCACCTCGATAAGGCCGCCAAGAGTCACAAGGGAACTATGCATTCACAAACTATATCTCTGGCTGCAAAAATCAAGATTATAGGAGCAGTCAGTCAAGGATAAATTCAGGAAGAAAAATGGTAGTAGAGAGTGTTGAGATAACGCAAATGGCATCCAATGCCACTAGCTCTAAGTACATTCCAACACTGGAAGAAAGGATCATAGAGTTGCAAGAGGATATCAACCTATTGAAGGCCTCAGCCAGGGAGTAGGCATAGATCATGCAAAAATTAGATAAAACTAGAGAAAGAAGATATGAGCTTCTGGACCAGGATCTCATCACGATGCGAGAGGAACTCACAAGCGACTCAGACTCCCAGTTCAAATATATTTCCAATGTTCATGGTGACTTCAGGTTCTGGCTAAGAAAGATTGAATTCAAGGTAGACAATCTCTCAGTTGAATGGTCTAAAGGAAAGAATGAGCAAGGGAAGAAGGAAGAAAACTAAACCGTTGATTTTTTACGCAGTCAATGCAGCAATTTCTTATAGTAGTAGTAGTATATGGAAAGTTGAACTTCTTAAGATGTAAATCACCTGGAAGCTAGTTTGTCATTCCCTAATTTAAAAATTATACCCATTATTATCGAAAAAAAAAAATGGTCAAGCCAATATTGCATGTGTGTTGAATGGAATTTGGGTTATAATTCCTTTATTCATTCTTTGGTAACTTAATTGATATGTTTATGATGACATTTGAATGTATTCATATGATTCACACCCACACAAGGGTATGGTAAAGTAAAGAAGGCTTGGATATGCTAACATTGTTTAAATATTTCAAATGTATTCATATAATATTATTTCATGATTGAGTTAGTTAAGAGGTCATGTGCATAGTGAATGAGTATTTATACTCATGTTATAAATTTGAATGCCATGTGAAGTAGCCATGTCTAATACCATATTGTTGTTGGACTTGGAAAATCTTGTAGCACTGCACATGTATCCCATGGTCTCCTTGCTTGTGTCAATATATGGGACCAAAACCTTCTTTCCAACACTAAGAAGACTAAAGAGTGATAAGGGTTTCCTGAGGGACTATTGAGCAAAGAAAGGAAATGATTTCTAGTATGCATGAGGGACTATTTTAAAGGGAATCGGTATATTCATGATGTTTTATTTGGTCTAAATAGGAAGGTGTATATATGGTCAAACAAGTGTTAGGGAGGTGGATAAGTGATGCATATAGGAATTAGTTGAGCCCTCTAAGTTGTCATGGTAGATCAAATGAGTTGGAATTATGTTATTCTTGAATGAATGAAAGGAAACATCAAGTAAATTTGCATAAGTGGATTATGTAAATATCCAACTTGTGATCATGCATCCATGAAATGTTGGCATATATGTGATTGCATTGTGTGAATGCATAATTGTGCTAATAATGCATTCATATAACCAAATGTCATGGAAGAGTTTCTTGAGGGACTATTAATCAATGAAAGGAAAGGCCTTCTAATCATATTGATGGATTGTTGAGAAATGAAATGAGAGATATGAAGATATAAAAACATATATAACTTTAATTGCACCTCATATTATAATATAGTGGGAGAGGGAGGGAGGCAACCTACAAGATAAAAGAACCTGCTAATAATGAAAATTAAAAAATATCAATCTTGTGTAAGCTTGTTATTATGTGTGCATATATTTTTCACAAATATCTAATGCATTATGTGAATGCTTGTTTTTTCTAGTAGTGTGTATATAATTAAATATATTTCATTGTATTTAATATGTCTACAATAGGATGAGATTGATTTATTAGTATGTCATAGTTTTGAGATCATTTCATGGGTTGTTGTGAATGTTGTAATGAAATATTACATGCATAAGTACTCATAGTTTGTTTAGTTGGATGAAAGCTATATTAGGGAAGATAGAATTGCAGCTATAAATTTCTTGGATATGGAAATGAGTGTAAGTCCATAATGAAGACTAATGGCTACTGCATGCAAGGGAAAAACATTATCAGAAGGAATATCATAGTTGTGAAATCTAGTTTTTGTAAGAAATATATTTAAATTTTTTTATCGAAATTTTGATGATGACATCGCATGGAAAATGTTATGGTATAATGCCTTAAAAATGACAAGAATTCAATGAATACAGTCCACTCTGAGGGGGAAACGTTCTTTTACAATATATCCAATTCAAAATAAAATATGAGATGAGATAAGATGATCCTAAGACTAGGTATCCTTGGTATATATATAGGAGACAAAAGGTACGATGAAATGTTCTAGCTAGCCTACTAATAAAACACTAGATATGTAATAAAGCAACATATAGGGATTTATAAGTGTTTTTATGGTTAACATGGGGATTTTTCTAGGGACTAACATGCCCCTCCCCTTCAAACAAGTGTTGTCCTCAACACTTGACAATGATGGGTGTGTCTGCATGAAGAAATCATCTTCCCATGTCACCTATTCTACTGATAGGTTCTTCCATTTGACAAGGTACTCAGTAATTACTMGATTTCATAGTTTTGTAATCCMTATTTCAAGGATTGTTTCTGGTTCTAGTATGATTTTCCCTTCTCYGAATCTCCACTAATCTTTGATAAAATAGTTTTCACGGGGATCTTGTCACTAATTATCTTCTTTAAGAAAGAAACATTGAATACTAKATGTACACTTCTTGGTCACATATSAATATCATGGGCAYGATCTTGAGCAGGTGGAAAATCCTTAGGCATCTCTCCAAATACCTTGGAATGATTTTTGATAACTTTTTGGAGATCCATTGGAGAAGTAGAAAAACATTTCAATTACACCATGGTRTCCGTTTTTGAGTAATTTKTTCATGYTGTTAGAGATTATCACTTTAGAGAGTTTCCATTGGATAGCCCAAAGCTCAATTTCCTTTCTCTCYGARGAAAATCTCATGAAAAGATATTSAAAATTAAGRGCCAATTTTCCCAATGATTGTAACCATTGGACCCCTAATACAACATCAACACCACCCATTTGGATGGTAATCATGGGAATATCTAATAAATATCCCCCCATATTGACCTTAATACTATGGCACTTCTCAGAACAATTTATTGTACCACTATATTCAATCATTACTTGAATCTTTGGTGTTAGATATACAAATAAATTGAGATCTTTTGGTAATTTGTAATTGATGAAGTTATGGGTACTACCAGCATCAATCAACATTGTTTCCATTCTCTTTTTGATACATGATTCTAAATTGAGGGTTTGTGGAGTATTGATGCCAGCCAATGCATGACAAGATATCATTGGAGTAGTCTCTTCTAGCTCTAGATCTTATGATGGTTCCAATTCTCGATCTTCTTCCTCTTCATTGTCTATGTAGAATATTTTCTTCTCACTACATGTATTCCCCTTATTGTACTTGTTGTCACAATTGAAACATAATCGCTTTTCTTTTATTTCATCTATTTCTCGAGGTGTCAACCTTGTCAGTTTAGGATAGGTAAGATGGTGCTCTCGATAGTTGTTAGTGGCCACCCTTCTAGTAGTCATATTTATGTTTTCCACTTTCCTTTCCATAATGAAAAATTTCTATAGGGATTTAGGCCCAAAGAGACACAACTCATGTTGAATGTTCTCCTTTAAAGTACCCATAAATAGATATTAAAAATTATCCTCAAGAATGTTCTTTACCCTGAGATTGAGATTATGGAATTGTTGAATGTTCTCTATGATTGGACCTTTTTGTCGAAGATTTATCAATTGACTAAAGAATGTATTTCTCTTAATATCTCCATAATGTGATATCAATTCATCTATAAAGATGGACCAAGAGATAATAGATTTCTTTTTTCTTTCACAAATCCATTGATACCAAACAAATTGATCATTTTCTAAATACAAAGATCTAATAGGTCCCTATTGTAATATTTTCATTTGGTGTATATCAAAGAATTGCTCCATATAGAATATCCATGTTATAGGATCTTTACCAGCAAACTTCCTCATATCTATCTTTGGACTGAAGTAGTTCCTTGGTGCCGCATTGAAACCTTGATGATGTGAATCTTGAAGTGATGAATAATCATGATTATGGGACTCAATATTTATTTCCTCTATATTTTCATGATCTCCTTGCAATTTTATATCTCCTTTTGGGAGTCTCTCATATAGAGAATGCAAGATCATGGAAAATATGGAATTTTGTAACTCTAACATCTTCTTTTCCATATGAGCTTCCATCTCTTTCCTACTTTCATCCATATTATTTTTCATGTCATTCTTATTTTCCATTTCATCCATTTTATGTTGTATTTGATGTTCCAATTCTCTCTTAAGGAATTCTTGAGAATTTGTTAAATCCACTAGTTTCAGCATACTAACACTCGCTTCATCAACTTGGTTCTTTAATTGGGTTAACCTATTTTCAAAGTCGTCATTTTCTTCGGAAGTCATGTTTGTTTTTTTATGAGTAGTACTAGTATTATTTCTTGTAGAACCTTTTTCCATATGAAAAAAAAATAGCGCTTTTCTTTTTCCTCTTTATCACAAATTTTGAATCACCAAAAATAAATCTTCCAATAAAAAGTTATGCCAATTGTAAGTTACATACTTTTCAAACCCTTAATTTGGAGTATGAATGGATGGTTGGCCTTTGTATTGATATATCTATGAACTTTGAACCCTTCTAAGTCTGAAATTTTATCCTATAGTACTTTGATAAAACTTATTAAACTCTTCAAAATTCCATAGTATCAACCTTCACTGATAAAAATTTATAGCAAAAATACCAAAATGTCTTGTTTAAGACTAATTTCAGGATTAGTAAGCAACCCCAACTTCCACAAGATATATCTCACAAATTATAATGATTCATAATCTGAAAATTTTGTCACAAATAATTTTATTTGTCTCCTTAGGATTCTGAAAATTTCAAAGTCAGAAACTTAACAGAAAAACGTTACAACGAAAATTCCAAGTTGACTCTTTTTAAATTGATTTTAGGATTAGTCACAATCCTTGTCTTAAATGGAATATATATCCAAAATTATAGAAAAACATAATATGAAATTTGGAACATCTATATAAGGACATGACTCCTTAGTCTCCACAAAATTTCACCATCTGAAACCTCCCAAAAAAAAGTTATAGAAAAAATTCTAATATGACTTGTTTAAAACTGAATTTGGGATGAGCCAAAAACACTATCTTCCATAGGATATATCTCTGAAGATATATCCAAACCTAAAGTACCATAACCTAAAATTGTTACCAAAGGTACATTGAGATGTCTTCTAAATAACCTTCAAATTTGGTTGTGTGAAGTAGCCCAGAAAACAAGTTATAGTGAAAATGCAAAGATGACTTGCTTGAAGAAGAAAAACCCTAGGATAGCTACTCTTGATACCAAATTTTATGATCTAGGGCATTAAAAATTATTAGAAGTCAATAAATAAAGTATAATTTGAGGGTAAAACCTCCTTTTACAATAAACCCAATTCATAATACAATATGAAATGAGATAAGATGATCCTAAGACTAGGTATCATTGGAATGTATATATGAGACAAAGGGTACACTTATAATGAAAGGGTACAATGAAAGGTTCTAGCCAACCTACTAATATAACAATAGAAATGTAATAACTCAATATCTAGGGATTTGTATAAGGGGTTTTATGCTTAACATGGGGCTTTGTTTAGGGCCTAACATAGTGGGTATATAATGAAATATATTTCATTGTATTCATATGTTAACAATAGGATGAGATTGAGTTATCGATATGCCATAGTTATGAGATCATTTCATGGGTTGTTTTGAATGTTGTAATGAAATATTATATACATGAGTACTCATATTTTGTTTAGTTGGATGAAATTTATATTAGGGAAGATAGAATTGCAAGTAGAAATTTATTGGATATGGAAATGAGTGTAAGTCCATAATGAAGACTAACGACTAATTCATGCAAGGGAAAAATAATATGAGAAGGAATATCGTAGTTGTGAAATCTAGTTTTTGTAAGAAACATATTTAATTTTTTTATTGAAATTTTGATGATGGCATCTCATGGTAAGTGTATGTGTATGATATAGGTGAGATGATGGATTTTTCTAGTAAGGAGAGATGGTGGCTACTATAAGCTAGAAAGCATAGGGAGGATGTTAGTCTAATGACACTAGAACTTTGTGATATGCCTTGATCACTTTAAGCTATGGTATATTAGATGTTTCTAGTGGGACTCCTTGGTAGTAAGACTCGGTAAGACTATTCTATTCTTGTTTGTGAAATCCTTGGAAAATAATGGATTACCCGAGGGATTTTTTAGAACACAATGGGATGCCTAAGCCTAGAAGAGTGAGTGTGGAAAGGAAGATGTGACTTGAATGAATCTACCAAAAGAGATTCCTTATGTTAGCTAGGATCAATAAGTCAATATATATTTTAAGTGTGTCAAAGGAGATAGTGAGTTGAATTTCATTGATGGCATCCTTATGGAGAATAGATACATTCATACAAATATGTATTGGTTCGAATTGCATCATTTATATTGTGTTATGAATATATGCTTCCATTATGAATATGAAATTCCTATGGATGGGACAATTTCTACTTAAAATGGATATGACATGAATTTTTTACTTTAATGTTTGTTGTAGGCATATGTTGAAATGTTGATACCTTGGAGGTGTTCCAAGTTAGTGAGTTAAACATTATTTTTCAAGATTATGATAACTATGAAGAGTTGTAGGGAAGAGGATATAATTGTAGGTGCAACTGAAGAATGAAGACAAGATTCCATTAATGAAAAGAAAAAAACACTAAGGATGGTGTTTTTCCAAGGGGGTGGGTACTATAATATATTAGTTTTAATGATTTAGATGTATTGGACCAAGTTATTTGACAAGTTTAATGATGGGATGGAATGAAACCATATGTAAAATATGTAAATATCTTGTATGGATTCCTAGTGTGTAGATCAATGAAAAGGCTCGACCAGTGAATGTCTAGGCATGCATTTTCAATTAATATGATTTCTATGTACCATGAGGTATAATTTCCATGGTATTCTCAAGAAACATAAATGTAAGTTTGAAAATTAATATAAAAGGTCCAAGCTTGGTTGTAGAAGAGCATGAGAGGGGATATGATTCCACTATATGGGAAGAGGAAAGGGGCTCCATGGGGTTGAGAAATATGTAAGTTGCTTGAGTCTAATAACCTTCATATTTTCACCATGCACCTTATTAAAGACTCCAACCACCAATAATTTAATGCAGGAGGTGGTTGGTGGGGAAGTCCACCTTCCTTAGTTATGAGAGCATGGGGGTTGAGTAATATTCTAGAGTAGTGTAAGAGACTCCATATTCATAGGGACATAAATTACATGGGACTCAAAATCATTTATCTTCATGTGCCCTCTCCCTTCATGCATTTGAATGGACAATTCCTATTGGTGGATACGAGGGTATTCTATTGGGGGAAGGATATTAATCATATTCCATTTGATTTTGTGGTGAATACTATTTGTTCTATCCATCTTATTCACTCATTTGTTCCCATACTATGCTAGAGACTATAATTGGGAACTTGTAAGTGATCATATAGATATATGGAAGAGAAAGTTGTGAACTTGAGAGAGAGAGAGAGAGAGAGAGAGAGAGAGAGAGAGAAGGACATAAAAAAGCATTGAGGTTAGGCTAGTAGGAATCCATTCCCATTTCCTTGTAGATTTCTACTCATTGAGTGCTCAAGAGCCAATAGATGACTTTATTGGGTTGATCTTGAAGGGAGACAATAGATTGGACTCCTTTTGCACACACTGAGAATACTAAATAGGAAGAATGATTTCTTAAGGGAATGTTGAGTAGAGAAAGGAAATGATTTCTAGTGTGCTTGAGGAATTCTTTAGTAGAGAAAGGGTATATTCCTAGTGTTCTGTGGGGAAGTGAAGGGAGTGCATCATTGGGTTGGCTAGAAGGTTTCCTAGAGATTTATATGGTAAATAGTTTGGTTGACCCTAAAATAAATTGGTTGGGAAAGAGACATGAGTATCCATATTTTTTTTCCTTCACCTTGATGGATCATAGACCAACTCAATGGTGGCATCCATAGAGGATTGCCTATGGTTGGGTGGAAAAATTCTTTCTAGTATCTAGTTTCTTTAGATCAACTTGTTCAAAGAAGTGTTCCATTTATATTATGAATTCATGTTTAAGATTATATTGTTAAGATGATATTTATTATGTATGAATTAGGTAAATGAATTCATGGATGTATGATGTGTTGTATGTTGGTTGCTACATCGATAGGCTACATGACTCTAGAATTCAAATGCATTATAGTTTATTTGGTTCAAATTCATGTTATGCATTCAAGAGTATGTTACATTGAGTTCATGTCATTCTTTTGATATTATGTTATGCATTCCAGGCTAGAAGGTGTGGGCCAAATCTAGTTTGAATTGTTTGTGTAAATTGGCATGGACACATTCCAAATGCCAATATGGAGTAGTGTCATTTGAATGAGCCTTAGAAATATCTAATTTTGAATGCCTTTCGGAGCCTATGGGCCTTTATCTAATTTTAGGCCTCCTATTGAATTCAAAGTGCCAACTTTGAATGGTGGTCATTCGGGCCTTTGCTTATTTTTCTTCAAATCATTGTATTTTAAGCGGGCTTGTGCCCTTTTCCTTAGTCCAAAAGTACTTCAATCAAACCTAGTGCCTTTGAATTTGAAGTTAAGTCCTTGTTTCAATTTGTCTAGATGTCTTTTCAGGTGCATCTTTTAAAGAAGCCTAATTCCATCTTTCAAAATGGCCCAATGACTGATTGGGGCACTGAAAATGTTTTTCTCTTTGAATTTGTCTTGATAGCATATCGAGAGAAATGAAAGGATATTGTTTGAAATATGGATGATAAGCCATATTTCATTTTGGTCACTGACATTTAATTGCTTCATTTATTTAAACATTGGGATTCAATATTTTGAAGAGGCTAGATAGTTTATTGGTGGATTTCAAAAGATTATATTTTGAAGAGTCTCAATGGTATACAAGGGGTTTTCAAAGATGTTTTTTTGAAGAGGACCAGTGGTCCATTCATGTCTTTCAAAATATGTTTTTTCAAGGATATCCAATGGTCTATCAGGGCCTTTCAAATATTTTCTTTCATGGAGTCCCAATGGTTTATCGAGGCCTTTTGAAAGATGTTCTTTAAAATTAGACTTATGGATTATGGGGGTATTTGAATATTATTTTTTCAAATTTTCATGATAGCCTATGGGGGGTGAATGAATGTTGTTCTTTTGAAAGAGGTCGATGTTATGTTGGGATTATATTCAAGAATGAAACAATATCATATTTCAATGACTTGATGGGTTATTAGAAAGAGTCTCAATGATGTGATGTGATAATTCAAATGTGGTTGATGACCTATTGTGATCATATTTGGGAAGTTCCCAATGGTTTATTTCAAATATTTCTAACAACCTATGTGTAGAATTTTTGTTGGAATACTGAGAGGGGGGGGGGTAAATCAGTATGAGCACTTTATACCGCTTTTAATCACAATATGTATTCTTTAACTTTATCGGCAGTATTCAATGGTTTATCAGTTATGCATTCAATGCATTATTCCATCATAAACATTATCATCCATCAATGCATAATAAACAATCATGCACTGATGGATGATAATGTTTATAAGACTTATGTCTTATGGGGGTATTTGAATATTATTTTTTCAAATTTTCATGATAGCCTATGGGGGTGAATGAATGTTTTTCTTTTGAAAGAGGTCGATGTTATGTTGGGAATATCTTCAAGAATGACACAATAGCATATTTCAATGGCTTGATGGGTTATTTGAAAGAGTCTCAATGATGTGTTGTGATAATTCAAATGTGTTTGATGACCTATTGTGATCATATTTGGGAAGTTCCCAATGGGTTATTTCAAATAATTCTAACAACCTATGTGTAGAAGTTTTGTTGGAATATTGAGAGGGGGGTGAATCAGTATGAGCACTTTATACCACTTTTAATCAAAATATGTATTCTTTAACTTTATCAGTAGTATTCAATGGTTTATAAGTTATGCATTCAATGCATTATTCCATCATAAACATTATCATCCATCAGTGCATAATAAACAATCATAGACACATACATAGTACACCGATATTTATGTGGAAACCCAATGTGGGAGAGAAACATGGAATGATTTTCTTATATGTCAAAGAATTACATTCAAGGAAGCACCAACTTCCAATTCTCCAGCTCCAACTTGAAGGAAGCTCCAACTCCCTAATTCTTTGTCTCCAACCAGAAGGAGGTACAACCCTCTAAGTTCTCCAACTCCAACTAGAAGGTGGTTACAACCACCTATTTCTTAGGCTCCACCCTGAAGGAAGCTCCAACTCCCTGATTCTCCTGCACCAACTAAAAGGAGGCTACAACCCCCTTTCATTGCCTCGTCCCGTCACCCTAAAATATAAGTGCCAAACAACTGATACTACCACTATCAACATATCACTGTATCTGACATGTCACTGTCACTACCACTGTCACTATCTAATCCACAAAACAAGATCCATTCCCAGCCACATGCAACTCATTCCAATATCACCAAAATCATATCTCAAACCATATTCCCAACATCACCACCACATGCCTCTACCAAACATGTACCAATATCACCACATACCTCTACCAAGCATGTACCAATATCACCACATACCATCATAAGATATGTGTCTCAACCAAGTATCAACCTATACCATGCATCAATATTTACCACAACTTGTACCATAACAAGTGCATCAACCATGCACCAAACCTGTACCATACCAAGTATCAATCCTATACCTACCATGTGCCATACCATGTGCCAACCATGCACATCAACCATGTACATTAACACCATACCATGTACCAATCATAAAATCTATCATGTCATACACCATATACCAATAAATCAAGAAATTCACCATCAATGTTTCTCAACAAGTATACCTCAACCAGCATGTACAATACATCCAATATGTACCACAAGACGTATACCAAAAACTCACCAAGACATGCCTCAAGCATGCTCCACAAAATCACCAAGATATAACTTCAAACTAAGCATATAAACATACCTTTGTTCTTTTAGTTGACCTAGTGTATGTGATCGTAGACATGCATCCCTTCCTCAACTTCAACAACAAGAGAATATCATCTTCATCAAACTTTACCTTAGTCTCACAAGACTAGTTTTTGGATTAGTCAACAACCCTAACTTTCAACAAGCATAACTTCGTACCTGTAATGAATAAAGGTCTAAAAATTTTACACAATATTATTTACTATCTTATGTGCAATTCCTCCAAGTTTCACTACTTGGAACAGCCCAGAAATGGAGTTATAGAAAAAATGGTAGACCTTGTTGAATTTTGGATTATTCTAGAGAGTGAACTTGTAGAGCATGCCACACGCGAAATATTTCATATATAGATCTAAAAATTTCACTCAACATAATATGGCATGTATCGTTTCCAATTCATTTGGTCTCACTAAATTTGGATTTTCTATGAAGACGTTATGACTGTTGTACTCGAAGCACATGTTTAAAACTAGTTTCAGGACTAGTCAAAGGCCCTATCTTCCATAGAGTGTATCTGCCAAAATACAACGACCCGGAAGCTGAAATGTTTACCACAAATACCTTTATATGTTTTCTCAATAGCCTCCAATTTTCACTATCTGAATAATTCAAGAAAAAATGTTATCGTGAAAATGGTGAGGTGGCCTGTAAATAACATACCTTAGAACACATCATTAAAAGACTTCATCCTCCCTTGGATTTTTGGCCTTCTTTACTTCACCTTCCCTCTGAATTTTTTATCATATATCCTTGGTTACCTTAGTCACTTATATATATTCAATATACTCAATAGGTGATAATGGGAGTCTCTTGATCTCTTATTTATAGTTCCCAAGTGCCTTCCTTTAAGGGTTATCTTGTAAATGTATTACCCATCTTCCTTGTTTTAGTGATAACCCACATTACTGTTGCAAATACTTTACCCATAATTAGTAAACTCATAATTTATTGTTGCAACTAATTTATTTTTAATTAATTTCTTGTTGTCTTCCTTTAGGGGCTAACTTGTAATTGTTTTACCCATCTTCCTTGTTTTAGGGCTAACCCGCATTCTTTTTTAAACTACTTTAGCCATAATTAGTCAACTCATAATTTCTTGTTGTAACTAATTACTTTTTAATTATTTTCTTATTTCAACAAATTTACCCATGATTAACTCCTAGTTGCAACCACTTTGACTAGTAAACTTCTTGATGACTTTCTAAGAGATTCTAGAATAATTGACTTCTTGTTGACCTTCTAGGGGCTTCTAGATTACTCTAAAGGGTTCTCCAACTTCACAAGGCCATACCTCCCTAACCGTGAGGAGTTATGTGACATTCCACATATCAACAGTCATGACACGACATGAAATAACTATCCATGATAGGCTTACCTACGTATCCATTGATCTTCATGTCCAAATACCTCGAACAAACACGGGTTCCTTAACTACACCTCTGGGGTTACTAGAATGTTCTACCGGACATACTCAAGGGTTGACATCAATCTCTAAGGGTTGAAATCAATATACAATATCACTCTCCAAGGGTTGACATCAATAACAACCAACTGTCCAAACCAATTGTCCAACAAGTTTTTTGGAATGGAGCAATTGGGGTTATTTTTAGATCAGTTATGTTGTGTATTTTCAAAGAGGGACAATGCATTGATTCGAGTAATACTAATGGGTGTGAATTATGATTCAAATGAAGAGGATTTGAACTAACATTTAATGTATTTATCCTTGGAAAGATGGATCACCTAAGGAAATGTGTAGCATAGAAGGGGATGTCTGAACCTATAAGGGTAAAATTCAATGAAAAAGACGAAAAAAACATGGCCCACTCCCTTAATAAGGATACAAAGGGGGATTTATACATGGAAAAGTGGTATCAAAGCTCATTTTATAACATTTGTTTTATTATGGGCAAGAAATGAAAGTGACCTAGTACATCTGAACATGCTACAACATTGGACCTCTATGGGCCAGCAAGTTGAAGTTTATAATAGGAAAGCAAAACCTAAGTAGTCAAATTATAATTGCAATTGGTTCACAACTTTTGATACAAAGCCTCCATGGGGTTTGGTATTAATGCTTTAGGAAGATATAAAAATAAGGAATCTTCTCTGACCCTAAGCCCTTTTTGTTTTGGAGTAGAGTTGAATGCTTTCGAAAGTACCAAGTATGGTTTTATGTGAATCAACTAAGTATTTCTACTCTGGTGAGAATATCACAAGTAATACTTTTTTTGTGTAAATGATAGTGAATCCATTGAGTATATTAGCTATAATTTGGAACTTCATGCTATGTCTAAGAGTTGGAAGGGATAATTACTTAAAAAAATTTCTTAATGTATTGTTTATATTTTTCTAGATTGAGAAAGGTGTTATGCATAAATAAGTAAGACATAGGAATGATGTTGAAATGAAAGAGAGTAAAAATAGTTGGAATGCATATGTACTAGTGAACATATTGAGGGATAGTATGTGGTAGATGTACATGTAGATATGCTTGAGCATATGTGTGGTATTTCATATTGACTAACAATGGTATCTTGTTATATATGGATGAGATGGTATAATGTCTAACGTAGTTGTTGATTTGTTGTATAACCAAGAATTGTTGAAGATAATAATAATAATAATAATAATAATCTATTTTTAAGGTAACGACAGAGACATGCACCAAATTGGTGTATGAGACCCCCTTGTTTGTGGGACAAGGGACCCCCTTTGTGCAACGATTTGACTTATAAAGTGTATGGAGGTATACATACCCTACCCCCTTTTGGATTTGAACTTATGACCTCCAAGGAGGAAACACATGGTATTAACCATTAGGCCCACTCAAGTTGTATTAATGATAGCTACTTATCATAGTAAACCTCATGAGGAAAGAATGAGGACAAGGATATTCTTGTTAAGAGGTTGATGATGGGATCATGTTATGATCCAATAGGATATTCACATTTGAAAAATTTGAGTCACTTTTAATTTCCACAGATATTTTATGCACAATGAAGAGCTTGCAAGGATCTTTCTAATGCAATTTGAACGAAGTCAAATGGACTTCATATGCGAAAAATGTGGTTCGTTGAAGTTTTGGGAAAATGTGTGGAAATGAAAAAATGAAATGAAATGATTAATTCATATTTTAAAGCTTGGGAGCTCATGTATTTTTCATTTTCATTTTAGGAAACTAATATAGATCTAAGAACTATGTAGCATTCACTACAAGGAGAACATCTTTCAGT
>JZKD02S1729662.1:49422-70847 GCA_000966675.3 Picea glauca | reverse complement strand
TCTAGGGGCCTCTAGATTACTCTAAAGGGTTCTTCAACTTCACAAGGCCATACCTACCTAACCGTGAGGATTTATGTGGCATTCCACATATCAACGGTCATGACACGACATGAAATAACTATCCATGATAGGCTTACCTACATATCCATTGATCTTCATGTCCAAATACCTTGAACAAACACAGGTTCCTTAACTACACCTCTGGGGTTACTAGAATGTGCTACCAGACATACTCAAGGGTTGACATCAATCTCTAAGGGTTGAAATCAATATACAATATCACTCTCCAAGGATTGACATCAATGACAACCAACTGTCCAAACCAATTGTCCAACAAGTTTTTTGGAATGGAGCAATTGGGGTGATTTTTAGATCAGTTATGTTGTGTATTTTCAAAGAGGGACGATGCATTGATTCGAGTAATACTAATGGGTGTGAATTATGATTCAAATGAAGAGGATTTGAAGTAACATTTAATGTATTTATCCTTGGAAAGATGGATCACCTAAGAAAATGTGTAGCATAGAAGGGGATGTCTGAACCTATAAGGGTAAAATTCAATGAAAAGGACGAAAAAAACATGGCCCACTCCCTTAATAATGATACAAAGGGGGATTTATACATGAAAAAGTGGTATCAAATCTCATTTTATAACATTTTTTTTATTATGGGCAAGAAATGAAAGTGACCTAGTACATCTGAACATGCTACAACATTGGACCTCTATGGGCCAACAAGTTGGAGTTTATAATAGGAAAGCAAAACCTAAGTAGTCAAATTATAATTGCAATTGGTTCACAACTTTTGATACAAAGCCTCCATGGGGTTTGGTATTAATGATTTAGGAAGATATAAAAATAAGGAATCTTCTCTCACCCTAAGCTCTCCTTTTTTTGGAGTAGAGTTGAATGCTTTCGAAAGTACCAAGTATAGTTTTATGTGAATCAACTAAGTATTGCTACTTGGGTGAGAATATCACAAGTAATAATTTTTTGTGTAAATGATAGTGAGTCCATTGAGTATATTAGCTATAATTTGGAACTCCATGCTATGTCGAAGAGTTGGAAGGGATAATTACTTAAAAATTTTCTTAATGTATTGTTTATATTTTTCTAGATTGAGAAAGGTGTTATGCATAAATAAGTAAGACATAGGAATGATGTTGAAATGAAAGAGAGTAAAAATAGTTGAAATGCATATGTACTAGTGAACATATTGAGGGATAGTATGTGGTAGATGTACATGTAGATATGCTTGAGCATATGTGTGGTATTTCATATTGACTAACAACGGTATCTTGTTATATATGGATGAGATGGTATAATGTCTAACGTAGTTGTTGATTTGTTGCATAACCAAGAATTGTTGAAGATAATAATAATAATAATAATAATAATAATAATAATCTATTTTTAAGGTAACGACAGAGCCATGCACCAAATTGGTGTATGATACCCCCTTGTTTGTGGGACAACGGACCCCCTTTGTGCAACGATTTGACTTATAAAGTGTATGGAGGTATACATACCCTACCCCCTTTTGGATTTGAGCTTATGACCTCCAAGGAGGAAACACATGCTCTTAACCATTAGGCCCACTCAAGTTGTATTAATGATAGCTACTTATCATAGTAAACCTCATGAGGAAAAAATGAGGACAAGGATATTCTTGTTAAGAGGTTGATGATGGGATCATGTTATGATCCAATAGGATATTCACATTTGAAAAATTTGAGTCACTTTTAATTTCCACAGATATTTTATGCACAATGAAGAGCTTGCAAGGAGCTTTCTGATGCAATTTGAACGAAGTCAAATGGACTTCATATGCGAAAAAATGTGGTTCGTTGAAGTTTTGGGAAAATGTGTGGAAATGAAAAAATGAAATGAAATGATTAATTCATATTTTAAAGCTTGGGAGCTCATGTATTTTTAATTTTCATTTTAGGAAACTAATATAGATCTAAGAACTATGTAGCATTCACTACAAGGAGAACATCTTTCAGTGGAGGATTTTATCGAATCTCCCCGAAAAATCTACACCTTCTCTATTTATAGTGGAGGCGGGTAGCCACAAGTTTTTTCAGAGGTTTTTTAATCGGTGTACCTTTAAGGTTGAAACACACAAGTGCATACATGAAAAATAAATCACTGGTGCATCAATGTTCAAAATCACCACCATACTTTATAATAAAAAATGCACACACTGAATAAATCTCACTAGTGCCATTGAACATTACACACTGGTGTGCCTCACTATTGTTAGGTGCACCGCGGTAGGGTAAATAAAAAAAATACAAAATTTATTTTCATTTTTGTAGTGTATCATGTGATTCTAAACTCTCAAGAAAGCATCGGTATTCACCATCCATCCAAACACTCCCTGTTTTTGGTGGTCTACACCAACTTGGATAGCTCCATTGGTAGATTCCACACATTTCCAAATTTTGGAAATTACCAAGAATTTCCATTTCCTCTCAGTGGTGAAAACATGCCTCCTCGGGATATTAGAGGCCAGGAAAATTGTTTATTACCTTCCTATTTTCATTTCCATCCAATCAAAATTTGAATTTCTATTGAAATTTGGTATTTTTTGCAAATGTTTTTCCAATTACGTGTGGTGCGCCTAAATATTCGGATCACCCTAAAGTGATGTGTACTATGTTAAATCCATAATGAGCACCACCATCAATGTGTCCCATATATATATGTATGCATCGGTGCCATTCAAGTAATATAACTACCATAAATTATAAAACATAGTGGTGTGTCCTTCGAAATGCCCCACAACTGGTGCATAATTGACTTCCACCCCACTAGTACATTTCACTTAATCAATTGCACCACCAAACTAACATTTTAAAAAATTTAATTTAGTGGTTCAACCATTTTAACCAAACACACTAATATTGTTAATGGAACCACACTGAGACATATATTTCCTGACTTGTCATAGCAGGGCGCCTCATTGGACACCCTGTTCCTAGTGCTCTATCCTTTATAGTGCACCTTGAAACAAAATGCTAGTGCTCCACTATCACGGTGGCATTGATGCATTAATAATAACACATCGCACCTCCTTGGCTCTAAAAATGAAATTTAACCTACCAGTGCTCATCATTCCAACAAACACACTGGTGTTTTTGAAGACAATGACATCGGGGTGAACTTTTAATAATCAATCAGAGCAGTGCAACTTATTAGACACACCATTGCAATATATGGAGATGTGGCAATAATCATGGGGCACCGGTGTGAAAATGCTAAATGTACGCACCGCAACATGTTTTGAAAAATAAACATCATGGTTTGTCTTCTGTAAGAACCTGTTTGTGGTTCATTTGTAATACAATGCACCGCTAGACATCATTTCGGTGCTATTGTAAAATTGGTGTATTGGTGCTTTCGGTTTAACAAAGGGCATTGTCGATTTTGTGTGCCATAACTTTTAGTGTTATGGTGTGTCTTTGTTAACGAAATGAACCAGTGTGGTGTTGACGGGCATTTATGACACACCGTCAATGGGAAGGGAAGATCTGGATTGGGGTTGTCTATTTAACCCAAGACATTTGGGATGATCTCCCCTGATGAGTTTTATGGCTCCGTTAGCCAACTAAGATCCTAAAATAACTAAAATATGTGGATTAACTAAAGATACAACTCTATCAATCAATACTTTAATTACAAATGCTTAGCTAACAATGTTCATGTACAATGATTATATACAGTTTACAAGTTTTGAGGAAAAGCCTTGTGAAAGTAATTGTTTAAGATAATGGATCTAAATAAGATTAAATATAAACAATATATATATATATATATATTCTAAACATCAAACTAGTAAAAAATGAATGAATATGATTGCAATGATATAACAAAAATAGACAAAGCAAATTAACATTTAAATAGTGAAATCGCTATTCATTCACATATAAATCAATTAAATAAATAACACATTAACTAACCTCTAGTTGAACAGCAATAATAAATTAAATTCATCTCTTTGCATTTGTGTGAGCTCCTCTTGTCTTGTGTCAAGTGTAAACCTATGACAGAAGCAAGAATAATACATCCTGAAGAAATTCAAGGAAATGTTTCATATTCTGGAGTCAGTTTATGAAGAAAGAAAGACAAATAATTATGTATCATGTGACCTTGAAATGTCCAATAACCGAGAATGAAAGAAATTCCAATCCTTGGTAATGGTGTTACCAACTATCTAGCATAAGAAGTAAACTCAAAATACTTAAATAGATGATCAATCACAGATATAAATTAAACCAAAAGATAATGAACAACATAAAGAAAAGCATGATGAAAAATATTATGTGAAGAATAGACTAAAGATAATTCTACACAGATAACATTTCACATCAATAAATTACATGAGAAAACAATGAAAAAACACTGCACAGTCTACACAGGACAAAAGCCAAAGAGTAAACTGCTTTCTCATATAGTTTCAACAAAATATGTTCATCATATGGTCCAGGAAGAATTTCCCTTAATCACCAGGCAACAAATCTATTTAAACATGTTTATGATATGTTACCTCCTATAATGCAAGATAGAGGTAGATCTCTCAAAATAAGTTTTTAACTAAAATAAAGTAACAAAAAGATAATCCAGTTGGAGTCTTTTAATCAAAAATATTTATATAAACAAACATTGTTTTTCAATATAAGAAATTACTAGTCCACTAAAATCTCAACCCATGACTCCTTTCCTTAATCACAGGAAATTAATCTGCATCTCACCTAAAAGAATAAAAACAAAATCAAAATTAGACAATAATCAAAAATAGATAATAATCAAAACAAATAATTTCAAAAGACAAGCTACAAAATCTTTCATTTCTGTAACTAGTCTAAAATAATAAAAGTAAAATCAAAATGAATCTACCTATTATTTATCAAAAAGAATCAAATCATAAAATACAAACAAACTATTTACCAATTCATAAATTT
Organism: Picea glauca; assembly: GCA_000966675.3. Lineage (NCBI taxonomy): Eukaryota > Viridiplantae > Streptophyta > Pinopsida > Pinales > Pinaceae > Picea > Picea glauca. The sequence goes on along the minus strand of JZKD02S1729662.1, from coordinate 65,881 downwards.
GAAAGAGAGGCATCAAACAGGTCTGAATTTATAATGGTAGTGAAATTGGTTGAATTTTTAATCACCACATTCCCAGATCGCTTAACGCGCTTGTTGGCTCTCTATGCATTTGACCGAACGCAAGCTATGAGCTCGATGTTCTCCCTTTCAAGAACTAAATTATGTGTGACTACTTGGTTCAATTGTGCCTATAAGTAAGGGACATCCTAATAAAACCTTTTGATCCAATCGAAACAATTTTCACAATGCACTGGTTCTATGCTAGGCGAAGGTCGAGTCTGCTCTGTAGAGGGTAACTTATCATGTTCCATGATTCATTTTAAATCATGTTGAATGCCTGAAAACCCCTCTTTTTTCTTTAAGAATGGGGGTAGATTTGATACGAAATTGAACTGTGGTTTATCGGCATCGATATCATCCCAAGGGATTCGATCATCGATATCATCCTCGAAAATTTGATCATCGACCTCAATCACATGGATTGGCTTTTCATGGTCACGTTGTCGATTTCTTAGTGTTCTAGATAAGATTAGACTAGGTCTTTTAGTTTTAAAAGTGATTTATGGACTTCTCTGTATCTTTTGCCTACCTTGTTTCTTGATATCAAGTTCATTTAAATCAACCCGAATTGGCTTAGGATTAGGAAAAAAAAGGATTGCATCCTTTAGATCATCCAAAACCTCTTCTAAAGATTTCATGGGAGTAAAACCACATCTCGGTTTCTTGCCTTTGGATGGATTCTGGAGAGAAACATGGGTTTTAGCTATAGACACGGGGCTTTCTTGCAGATTGACATGTAAGTTTTCCATAGAGGGGTTTGATAGATAAGGACTGAGAGGTTCATTAAAATGTAGAGGTAAGTCTATTACATTTTCAGGTAGGGAAAACCCATTTCTATACACGAAATTGTGCCAACTATCCCCAACTTTAGATAATTGTGAAATCACCAAAATTCGGATCAGCTCATGATGGAACAAACTTGATTGTGCATTTTGGTTTTGTCTTTGGTAGAATTTGGCCATTTTTTGTAGGCTCTTAAGTAGATATAATGGCATATTTAAATCAAAACCTAGAAATACCATCAATAAACGGACATGATACAGGAAGACTAAACTGTATCTACCCTCACAGGTGACAAACTGCTTAAGCATCAACAACAAACCATGACATCATGGTTTAAATAAAACAATTGGTGTACCTTTTGCACTATAACGCGATTTCTTGGAAGTCGTGAGTAGATGCCAAGGCATGCCTTCGAACTTGAGGTTTTTAAACCAGCCCCCTCCCTCTTGTGACAGTCAAGTAGCCTCTGCAATTGAACCCTCGGTCACTTCCAACTATAAATCTCCAATTTTAGCCTTAGTGCCATCAAAAGTCTAGGCAAAGGCTTGATCAAATATGAGGTTGAAACCCTCGAATCATTTTATGAATCCATCCCAACCATATCTCATGAGGTTGTCCACGAAGTCATCGTGTGAAAGGAGAGCCTGTGAGCCATTCTTTAAGAAGTTAAGTGTGTTATGTATTCTTTAACTTTAGACTATTAAAACAATAACTACATGCATAAGGATCACTAAAAGAAAGACATCCACAGTATACACAATATTTATCCCGAGAAACCCTCATGGGGGAGAAAACAAGTACAATGTACAATGTATCTCTGAAGAGATATCTCACCAAAACAGAAGATCCACCAAAAAATCTAACCAGAGACCAAGATAGTCCTTCACTAGATAACCAAAACCCTTACTAAGATACCCTTCCTTTGTAGTTGTGTCACTCCTTCTTTGTAGTTTTGTCACTCTAAGACTTCGCATTGTGTGAGAGAATTGGTTGTGTGTTCTCCAAATGAGGTGCTAGGCCTCTTATAAATACAAGTTGGACTACCCAGAATTAGGTTAGGGACAACCTGTCCACTTTACCCTTCTAATTTACAATTGACTTGTCAAGGCACAATAGGGATGACTTTTACAAAGGCACAAAAGGGTTGAATTAAAAAATACAATATAGTATTAATCTTTAGGTTTTTGTATTGTTCAAATACAATATAAATATAATATGAATATCTTATGAAGCTACTCAAACTTCAACACTCCCTCTTAGAAAGGAAGGTATTCTTCTGGCATGAACATCATGATTTCTTCTACTCTTCTGTACACTTGACCATTGACTTGTTGAATTTCCATGATTCTATAGTGAATAATTTTTTTAACCACATCAACATCCAGGGTCTCCTCATCCATCTGGGATTTATTTCATCATGAGGCTTTCACTCACCAATTCACATAGAATCTAACATCTAGCTCCACACAATGAACTAGTAACCTCTGGTTGACACACCAGGAAACTAGTCCACAATGACCAGGAATCTAATCACGAGGATTAGGCGATGTAGTGCGCACACACTACCCATCTATACCAAGGCCAAGAAACACCTCCAACCACATTAGTTGGCCCACCAGCTAAAAATCCTAGGTAACTAACCAGCCCTGAAGGCATGGAATCTACTGACCTTGTGTGAGGTCATGCTGACTGGTGCCATAGTTAGTAACTTTTCATACTAGAATTATTCACTGGAGTACCAATATGCATACCAAGATTTATCACTGGAGTAGAAATAACTCAGTGTACCAGGATTTATCACTGGATTATCCATCTACGTACCAGGATTTATCACTGGATTAGCCATCTACATACCAGGATTTATCATTGGGGTAGAAGTAACTCGACGTACCTGGCTTTATCATTGGAGTATCCACCTACATACCAGGATTTATCACTTGGGTAGAAGTAACTCGATGTACCAGGATTTATCACTAGAGTAGCCATCTGCATTCCAGTATTTATCACTGGGGTAGCAGGATTTATCACTGGAGTAGTCATCTACGTACCAGGCTTTATCATTGGGGTAGTAGTAACTCAGCATACCAAAATTTTTCACTGGAGTAGTCATAACATTCCCGTGAATGACCACCCATAGCTTCTGCCACATGTTGAAGTTGTTTCCCTAGATCTAAATTGTAACTCATCACTTTCTCTTACTAGGGATGTCCTTCTGGACCACACCAATCTTGTCTCTGAAGTACACAAACTTCACTTTCGATAGAGGCTTGGTCAACACATCATTTATCTTCTCATCTGTAGCGACATACTAGAGCTTCACTGCTCCCATTTGTACCATATCTCTAATATAATGGTACCTAATTTCAATCTGCTTGGAATTTTCATGGAACAATGGGTTCTTTGTCAAACACAACTATGGTTGTCACACCAGATACAAGTCACCTCTAACTTGAGATCAAACAATCCTACAAGCATCTTACGAAGCCACATTGATTCACTACTAGTTGAACAAGATGCTATGTACTCTTATTCATTTGTACTGAGTGCCACACTAGTTTGCTTCCTAATGAACCATGAGATCATATTTGATCCCATACTAAAGCAACATCCAGATGTATTATTTCGCTCTGCAACACTACCATACCAATCTGAATCAGTAAAGCCTTGTAGGCTTATCTCATGATCTGAAGCATATTTGAGTCCATAATCAATTGTACCCTTCAGGTACCTCAACCCATGTTTCGCTGCAACCAAGTAAACACTTCTCAGCTCAACCATATACTGACTCAATGTGTTCATCGAAAAACATATATATGGCCCCGTGTTCATTAAGTACATCAACGAACCAATCATTTGTCTATACATGGTGGCATCCACTATCTATGAAGATGTATCACTCAACAACTTCAGGTTTGTCACCATCGATGTAGGTATGGCCTTGCAATCCATCATTCTAAATCTCTTCAGAATATCAATAGTATAATTTCCTTGGTTAAGGAAAATATCACTCAGTCTCTGCCATACCTCTAGACCTAATAAGTAATGCATCATGCCTAGGTCTTTCATCTCGAACTCTACAACAATCTTCCTCTTACTCTCAATGATGAGATTCTCATCTCCTATTAGAAACAGGTCATCCACATATAATATTAGTATCATTGGTCCACCATACAACCTTGAAGTACAGATTGGAATCTACTTTACTCTTATTAAATCCCAAGCTGATCATGAAGTTGTCAATTCTACAGTACCATGCTCTGGGTGCTTGCTTTGACCCATACAAGTATTTCTTCAATATGAACACATGTGTCTGATTGTCATGTGTCTCAAAACCTTATGTCTACTCCACATACACTTCCTCTTCTATTATACCATTTAGAAAATGTGTCTTCCCATCCATCTAGTGTACCTTCCAATTCTTTACTGCAACTATCGCAAGTATATATCTAATTGAAGTGTATCTAGCCACAGGAGAAAATTTCTCCTCATAATCTATTCCTTCTTTCTGAGGAAACCACGTGCCACAAATCTTGTCTTATACTTCTCGATACTTCCATATGTTGAATTCTTCATCTTGTAAATCCACTTGGAAGTTACAATTGTCTCCTCTTTTATTCTTGGAACCACATCCCAAACAATATTCTTTACAATGGACTGGTACTCTTCAACCATGGAATCCTTCCATTCTTTCTTCTTTGCAGCCTCTTCATAATGGGTAGGCTCAACATCAATGATATCACTTAGCAATGCCACATAGCTAGAGTAAGGTCATGGCCTCTTGCTTTCTCTGAAGAATCCATCTGGAGCACCATCCTTCTCTGCATATTGAATGATTTATTGAGCCCAAGATGGTCTTCTCTTCTTGGTATTAATCTCTCGAGATAAATCTGTAGGTATCTTTGGTTCTTCCATGTCATGATATTCTAGTACAACATCATCACTTGAATTTGTATATGTAACTCTAGGAGCTTCAGACTCCAGATCATGAACCTCATCTAAATGATGTTTTATTGACTTATTGAAAGTTGCATCCTCATCAAAGGTGACATCTCTTCTAGTATCGATCTATCGATTACCAGGGATGTAAACTTGGTATTCCTTCGATGTCTCACTATATCCAACAAATATACCTTTATTTCCTGAAGGTTCCAACTTTGATTTCTTATCCTTGGGGACATGCACATATACTGGACAGCCAAATATTCTCAAATGGCTGACCTCTAGATTTTCACCTGTAAACATCTCTTATGGTGTCTTGTTCCCAAGGACTCTATGGGGACTTCAATTCTACACATATACAACTGATCTAGTTTCGTCTTCCCACATATGTATCGGTAAATCTTAATCATGAATCATGGCCTTCACTGCTTCCATGATTGTACGATTCTTTCTTTCTACCACACGATTCTATTGAGGATTGTAGGGAGTAGAGAGATCCCTCTTAATCCCAAATTTCTTACAGAATGTCTTAAATTCATTTGAAGTGAATTCACCTCCATTATCTAATCTCAAAATATTTATCTTCTTTTCAGACAAGTTTTCAACAAGTGCCTTGAACTCTTTGAACTTGTTGAACACTTCATTTTTAGTCTTCAAAAAATAAATCCAATTTTTACGTGAGAAATCATCAATAAATTAAACATGGTATACATACTTATTGAGTCAATCAGTTGACATCGGTCCACACATGTCTGAATGTATAATGTCCAAGACTCTCTTAGATTTTCTATCATTACTTGGAAAAAAATTCTTCATGTTCTTTCCTTGTGTGCATCCCTTGCATATTCCTTCATGTTCCACTTGAATTTATGGAAAACATGTCACCACATTTCTCACAATCGGTAGGGATTTGTAATGTATGTTAGAAAACATCCTATGTCATAGTTCACTTGGAGTAATTGTATTGTGTACTAATGTTGAAACAAAATGTCCTTTTAACTTGTATAAGCCTCCTTCTTGTACCACAATCACTACATCATCATCAATAAATTTTCCTCTAAGCCACATGAGGACTTCACCATCAATGAAAGCAACTATGAATCCTCTCTCATCTAAAGTTGTGATAGAAAGGAGATTCTTCTTCAAAATAGGTGCAAACAAAACATCCTTAATCTTCATAGGTTTTTTGGAGTCTAACTTGTAGGATGCTTCTCCTACTCATTTAATGGGATATTGATAGTCATCACCTAGCTTCACCTTGTGAGGTGAATCTTTCTGAACTAGATTTGAGATATATTCCTTATATACATTCATGTGCTTAGAAGCACCATTATCAATAAGCCATGTGTCACTTCTATGAGTGATTGTACCTATAAGAGATGATATCAAAACATATTCTTCACTTGAGTCTTATTCTTTGGTTTTCTCATGATCATGTTCATCATCTTCTGCGGCATGAGCATGATGTCTTTTATACTTTCCTTTTATGACTTGAACTTTAGAGTTGGGATAGTTTATGGAATTATGTCCCATATTATGAAAAATTAAGCATCTGTAACTTGAGAAATCATTCTTGAAATTGTTATTCTTTTGTAATCCATGAGGTTTCTTATGTGAGTGAAAATCCTTCTTGCTCTTTCCTTTTTAGGTATGTGCTTATAGGGCTTGATTTTTTTCACCGCCTAGTTTCTCTTCTCTTGCTGCCAATCTAGCTTATTCTTGAGTATAGTCCTCCCACAGTCTGCTAAACCTTGTTATCCTTCTTCTTGAACATATACCTTGAATGAATGATTCCCAAAATCTATGGAGACCATTCAATGTAGTCATCACCAACTCAGCTTCTTCGATTGTGTCTCCAATGCATTCTAGTTATTCTTTGATATGAGACACTCTTGTGAATTATGATTGGATAGTTTTTGACCTTTTCATCCTCACATTCTTGAGTTGTTTCCTCAAGGTCATCTTTTAGTTTATATTATTTTCTTCATACAAACCGAATAAGGCATCAAACATTTGCTTGGAAGTTGGCAATGATGAGACATGGGGGATCAAATGATCCTTGATAGAATCAACAATGATTCTCTAAACACCTTCACTAGGTTCTTTTTGTACTTTTCTTTGGCCTCATCTCCATAAGGTTCTGGAACTTCTTATTTTACAAAATCTTCTAGATCATTCTCTCCTAGAATGAGCATCACTCTGTATTTCCATGCTCAGAAGTTATCAACACCTTCAAGCTTCTCATCAAGCTTGGCACTGGGTGCCATCTTGTGCTTGAACAATACAATAAAAGATAAAACTTTTCAAATAAACTTTTTTTACTTACCAGAGAATGCTATGCCAAGGTGACCAGTTCCAACTTCAATTATGTAGTTGTTAAGACATCTTAGACAAGGTTTTATGAAGAAACCCTAAATTTCCAAACAGTGAATTTTAGAATTCTACTCCAAGGGAAAGGTGTGTGGCGAGTTCCTTAGTGGTCTTACTCTGACAAGCGTCCTTCAAAAAGTGGGTGAAAACCCCTCCTAGGGTTTTGTGCAGTTGTGGGCAGTTGCACCAGTTGCAGTTTACAAAACTTCGTCAAAGTGAGAATCTAATCTGAAGGAAAGATACGCTAGGGTTAGGAGAGTATCCCTATGATCTTAGTTTCCCCAAAAAACTCTTCTAAACTATGAAAATGGATTATTTCAAGCTCGCTCTGATACCATGTTAAAATTCTTCTTAAGTAGTTAAGTGTGCTCTGTATTCTTTAACTATAGACTATTAAAATAATAACTGCATGCATAAGGAGCATTGAAAGAAATACATCCACAGTATACACAAGATTTATCCAGGGAAACCCTTGTGGGGGAGAAAACCCATCAAATATTATTCAATATAGATTCTTCAACAAGTAAAATGTCTCTCTTAAGAGAGATCTCACAAAAATAGAGGATCCACCATAAACCCTAACTAGAATAGAGTAGCGCACCACTAGACCAAGATAGTCCTTCACCAGATAACCAAAACCCTTTACTAAGACACCCTTCCTTTGTAGTTTCATCACCCCTTCTTTGTAGTTGTGTCATTGTAAGACTTGTTGATTGTGTAAGAGATATGGTTGTGTGTTCTCCAAATGAGGCATTGGGTGTCTTATAAATACAAGTTGGATTGCCCAGAATTAGGTCAGGGATGACCTGTCCACTTTACCCTTCTAATTTACAATTGACTTGTCAAGGAACAATAGGGGTCAGCTTTTACAAAGGTACAAAAGGGTCGACTTAACAAATATAATATAATATTAATATTTAGGGTTTTGTCTTGGTCAAATAAATATGAATATCTTTCAAAGCTACTCAAACTTCAACACATATTTTAATACAATACAATATAAATTTGCTATAATAAACAATAAATATGACAATAAAAATAAATCAAAACCACATCTTATGCTTGTACTATTTAATGTATTTTTGATATGGTGGTTGTAAATGGTTGTTAACTTTTCATATCCAACATCATTATAAAATGAAGAAAAAAAAGCATAATTTTATATTATAGATACCCATAATAAAATGACACATCCACAATATAAATGTCCAAAAAAATCATTAACGAATTATTCTTTGTTTCCATCACCCTAATTATGTTTCTCACTTGGCATTGTAACATTGTTGTTCTCAAAAATATTTTTATAACTTGGATCATGTCTCAGTACGAACCACCAATCCCCATCCAACACATCTCGGTAAAAAACACTTGGTTGCAATGTTTTGGGAAAACATAAGGCTCCTTACTTTCAACCCACAATTTTTTAGAGTTAATACATATTATCCCACTATCGTGATCTTCCTTTACATTTCTCCAGTCAAAGGTATCCCACCTATTGTAAAAAAAATAACACATTGAAATGATAAGAAGTCCAATTGCATGATCTCTTGTATCTTTCCAATGTATCATAACTTCCCCTCTATTAGTTTTTTATCATGGTGGCTAGCACAACTAGATTGGTCGAACTTGACCTCCACTCCACAATCTTGTTTGATGTGTCCATCATCAACATACTTAGTGTGAAATGATGTCCATATGCCCACATATATGGGAACAAATGCACCTATAAAAATGAAAACAAAGGACTATGTCATATGTCTAATAACCAAAGCATTAATAAAAATATAATATGTGTTACAATTCAAATGTGCAATATTATAAATAGAACATGGTACTTAGTGAGTTTATTACAGAGTTGTTGCACTCGATCCTTATGTTTATTACATCCAAATCTTCTCCATTTGAGTTACAACTAGACAATATATATTTCTCTTGTATATGGTCATCCACACAACTATTGGGACATATTTTTGGCATATTTTCTTTTAAATAATCAATATAAGGAATGCTTATACCATTCAACCATCTGAATGATTTCATGTCACTGTCTCATTTCCTTATTTTATCTTCATACAATGTGACCCATGGTTGCGTTGCCTTTGCGTTGTAAATAACAAATTTATTGATGGCATCAATTTCTAAATTCGCTAATGATTACAATAATTCAAAATGAAAAACATGATATCAAATATGTATTATCAACTTAAAGGATGAATTTATCAATGCCATCAATTTTTGAATTCATTGATGTATAAAAGAATTCAAAACAAATAGCATGTGATGAAATATATATTATCAACTTCAATGTAAATAATTTCTCTGTACTAAATTGAAAAAATATAATTGACTTACTCTTTATCAAGTACGTTTTTCCATTCATATGGAGTATCTCCCCTTCCCTTTTTTCCTCATATTGATGGTCATCCTAAATGTATGCCCCTAATGTGTCATCAATTTGCTTGATTTACTCATTGGAATAATAGAATGACTTGCATACTATGTACCCCTCTTCCCTAGAGCCCTCTAGTTTTCCCCTTTGTCGAAAAAACCCCTTCAAGTTTTTCATGTACCTCTCTAAGAAGAACATCCAGTGACATGAGAACACCCCAACTAATTCAACCTCATCAGGTAGGTGAATTAGAAGATGGACTTGCAAGTCCATAAAACTCGTGGGTAGATCCTTCTCAAACATACAAGCAATCTCAACTATCTCTCGATGCCACTATGGAATGATAGCCATATGAAATTCCCTTGATGTGATCAATGTACAAATGAATATAATATTGATATGGCACATCGCAGGTCCCGGGGGAAGTCATGGTTCACACAACCATGCACGAACAAAGGATAATGACACTAAAAAATAGACACACACACATAATTAATTTCCATAAAATTGTGAGTGCATAGCATATGTTTACCGGTGTCACTAAAGAAGAAGAATCATGTATTATGTAACATCCCCTAGCCCAACCGAGAGACATTACAGTGCAAAATACTCATAAAAGACTAAATTTTTACAGCTAACTAATTTAATTATTTTACATCTAACTGATTTATCTATTGTCTATAACCATAAAATATATGCATCTACAACATACTAAAATAGACATGAAATGTATCTAATAAAAACCAAAATAGCTGCATATAAATTCTTCTCAAATACACATAGATCATGCACAACTATTTAACTCATAAAAACAAAAAAAAAATTAAAATAGATAAACACTTATCTTTTCACAATAGTTGTGCAACCAACTACTTGGGATGGATATTCCACCCAACCATAGACTAACTATATGAACCTAAACAACCAGTCACACCCGATTTGAGCCTAGTAATCCACAGAAGAAGGGGGTCTCTCACTGCCCACTCACGGCTCATAAACTCACAACCCACTGATATTCTCCTAGAACTATCCCTATTTTCCACCAGCTCTCTTCCTCTTGACCTGCCCAACCCAGGGAATGTACCCCTTCACTGGTCTTAATCCCTAGAGTGTCTTATTCATTTATCAAGGTCTCTCTAGCACATGTAACCAAGCATATCTCAGTTGGGAACTCAAGGGATTTTGTTGCTAGGAAAATTACCAGCAAACCAAAACAAACACTTGTTGATTTAGTGCAAATCACACAAGAGTTCACTCTTGAGGACTGACAACCTCGCTCTACAGTCTTCAGCTCCAAAACACTTCCAATATGCTCCAACTTGTTCTAAAATTCATCCTCAATGGTTGCACCAACTCCAAGCTCTCTTTCTTGCTCTCTACTTGCTCCTCATGCACAAAACTTGACTATCTAAAACTGTTATCTCAACCCATACGAATTTTCTCTCCTTTGGCTTGTTTTCTTGATTTACACACTTCCCCAAGATGATTTTACTCAACCCCCAAGTGCCTAATAACTTTGGGATGTGACCACTCACACCTACCCTCTTACATGTATTCAATGATTGTCTTTGATAACACTCAATCATAAATTAGAAGGTTCATATACAATAGAAATTTTAGGAAAAATGGGTTGAAGTAATATACATGGGTAATTCCCCCTTGGATCCCTCTTGACCATTATCCTAGACACTCCCCTCTCTTGTAGATTAATTCATCCCCCATCTTTTTCCATGTCCCATTAGCAACTGGCATCACATTTTATTATTAAAACATAGAAATACAATTTGCATATTACATCTCTTTGGCCATAGCCACACATTATATCTACATAAGCATTAATTAAATTGGGGATTATAGTGGGAATGTTACATATTCAACATACATACCCTTATAAGGTTTAGATGGTCATGTGATTTCAACCTTGAAAAAATCCCTTCTACAGTGAAGCAACGTTGTAGATCCGACCCATATAAATAAGGTGCCTTCACACCCAATATAACATCCTTCGCCATATAAAGATCATCTTTATTCAAAATCCATGGGACATCACCTTCCTTAAAAGACCAAGAGAGACTAGGCTCTCCTCTAACTTCATTTCTTAGCCAATGTCTCTTTTTAGTATTTGAAGCAATAAGATCTCTCCTAACATCCAATGTGTCACTTTTATTCCATGATATGTGCCTCCATAAAGAAGATGAAACATTTTGTAATATATGCATTGGATCTAGTAAGTGGCCAATCTTAAGATTCTCCCAATATGGAAGATCATAAAATACATATTTCCTTTTCATCCTAATGGTCATTTTCTCAACATAGGTGTCAAAACGTTCAAGATAATTTAACATATGTTCCCCATTTGAATCAAACAATTATCCCATTTCCTTCTCGTTCTCTATGTCATATGCCCTATTCCAATATGTCAGTGTCATTATTTCGGGTCTTCGGGTTCTCTTTGTATTACCATTAAAATGAACTACAACTCTTCTATCAGGGTGGTCTTCTGAGAGGAATACCCTGAAACAACCATACACCAACTTTCATAGGTGGTTGAACCACCTAGCCTTCATAGAAGGTCCACAACATTTACATCCATGATACCCTTTTGTTACAAGACCTATAATATTATCATATACATAGCATGTTAGTGTCAAAAATATAGTTGTACCAAATGAAGTATGCCAAATAATATTACAGATATAAACAAATCAATGAACATGCTTACCAGAGAAAACTCCTAGTCCTGGATAGTCATGTGTGGTGTACACACATATTCCATACAATGTAAAATACCTCTCCATTGGGATGGGTATTGATACATCATATACATGTATCCCTTCCCATAATTTCTTAAATTCATTGATCAATGGTTGGCGGTAGAAATCCATTCTCTTCACTTGTCTTTTACTAAGGGCTATAAGAGCTAGCATAAGATGTTCATTCTTCACAGACAACCATGGGAGGATATTTTTATTGATCACTACCACTAGTCAAACATAATAGTTAGTGTTTTGGAGGGAATACAGGTTAACTCCATCCATATCTATGCCCAATCGTAGGCTTCGTACTTCATCCTTGAATTTATCGGTCCATGTATCCTCTATATGCTTTATGGCTATTGAATCGATTGGGATTTGCATAACTCATGGATCAATTATATGTGAGGCATGCCACCCCTACAACATGGCTAATTGTTTGCAATGAAAGAGCCTTTGAATCCTTGGAATTATAGGCATTTTCCTTAATATATTATGAGGAGGACCATGTGCCTTACCCTTGTTTTTTGATTTATGGTACCTCCCATGCCCACATTCTAGACATATCTCTTTGTCTACATATTTGTTTCTATATAGAATACAATAATTCAGACATGTGTAGTATTATGTGCACTCAACACCCAACATTTTAAGCATTTGGTTTGATTCTGCGTAGCTATTGGGAAAGAGATTATCACTCGAAAGTACCTTATCTTTGAGTAACCTACAATTAGTGGGAAATAGAAATGTACACTATCATTAAGCGTCAATAAAATCGACCCTTTTCTTCCTTCATTATGTGACAATATTCCTTAAAAATTTAGGGGACTTAATGTTTAGTTACCATAAAAGTGTTGAGAAACACTCATCTGACTTACCATACATTACTTTCAAGTTGTACAGTAACATTTTTGTCCCTAGCTGGGTAGACCTTACAGACCCTTGTACTCGACCAAATAGAGGGGTGGTGGAATCATATTTCAAGCTTTCAAAGAAGGTATCTACAACATCAGTGTCATCCCCTAGTTCATTTTGCTAGAATGAATCTAACAACATTCCCTCCATGTCTTGGGTATCCCACAAGAAATTGTCCATACCAACCTCTATATCATTTCCTTTATCCCCAACATGTGAAGAACTAGTGTTATTGTCGAGGTTTTGAATTGGTGACTCAAGACGTAGTGGGAATTGAATATGTTGTTGTTTCAACAATTCTTGGTATGCTTCCTCTCCAAGCTATTTTTGTTTAGCAATGGTAGATGGTGGACAGGTCACTTGTCATCAAAATCTTGACTATAAAAATATTGAACATTACATCGGTAATATTAGTAACACAATGCTTTTGATATTCTCAACCATTATACCAAACACTTATTAGAAGAATGGAAATTGTTTTCCCAATAATAAACATGAAACCAACCACTATATAAAACAAATGTCAAATTAAGCAATACGTTTACATTAGTTCGATTGAAAATCCAAAAATACAATTACTCAATCATTTTTTCTTACACCTTTTGGGGTTGTCTACATAAAAGAGATCCAATTCATGGTGTAATATCGTTGATCCATGATGGTTGTTGGAATATGACATGTTAGTATTGGTAGGGTAAAGAATTTGTCCATTTTTATTAAACATCTTCTTGTGGTATTTTTCTCCTGATAAGAGCTTGCAGAATTTTGGGAACATGGGAATATCTTGAGAAACTGAACTCAGTCCTACAAAATTCAATGAACAGTTATTCAACAACACCTGCATACATAACATAAATTCAATGAGATAAAAAAATTATCGATAAAATCTAGACATATTGCAATCAGCGTGAGAGAACTTGAAGGACTTCCAAAGATATAGAATGGGAAGGAATCTGAAGAATTGGCCATTTGATATTATAATTCCTTTTTTCCTGCAATTGGTCAAAAACCATCATCTTGGGTAGCATAGAACAATCTAAATTAAAAGATAACTTCAAATAATGTTTATAAATTGGCAGTGCACTTCATCATATAAAGACGAACTAGTGAGTATGTATAAACCAAATGAATCGGTTCATTTTTTTTTAGCAAAGCACTGAAGACCGGCCTCTGTTATTTCCTCTGCAAAGCAAAACCTCCAAAAAATTTTGATCCAAATGTTTGCATTTTCATTGTGCAAATTTAACAGTCTTACGGTGCGTTATTACTTACACACTGCATCGATGTGTTTCAAACTGTATAGTGCATCGACTAAAGCAAGTTAGAAAAATATTGTGTGCTTATTATCAATACTTTAAAATTTATTAAGAAAACAAATTGGTGTGTTATATCTACACACCGCACCGGTGCGCTACTCACGGTATAACGCACCGAAAATGTAACTTTCGAAAAAATAGCACGTATGTTTGTCATGAATGCACTGAAATATACAACGAAAAAATGAGTGGGAATTTGATTTTTTATGTTTATAAAGGAAAACCATATTCATTATTTTGTTTGTTTATAAAAATTTATAAAGGTGATTTGTGCAATAGATATTTATTAGAAAAGACTTCAGAGTGGGTGGATTTTTTTTGAAGAGCCAAATTCGAGGGGGATTACTATAGATTACATAGAAATATGCAAAGAAGAAATTTTAGGTATATGATTTCATTCTATTAATCTATTAATCATTCTCCTATTTGATTCAAATAATTTTCAGTGCATTCCCAAACAAAAAAAAAGGGTTTCATAGTTACCTTCAGTATTGGAAGCCCTAATTTCCTCACTGCTTTTTTCTCTCTTTCTATATTTCACAAGAAGAATTTTTTTACAGGATTTTTTTTTATAGGGTTTGTTTATTTATAGATGGATGTTTCTTATCCATTACAATGAAACCACTCATTGCATTGGATCCGAAACTTTCATGTCATTATCATTTTTTTTAAACGCCTTCGCGGTGACCTGTGCACTCTATACATAGTCAGAGCACCGGTGAATATTTGCATGTAAACAACACTACTTAAGTTAAATTAGAAATCACCATGTCTTAAAATGGAAAAAATATTGTTTTTATATGGAAATCACCATGTTTTAAAAATTTTCTCGGGTCAATGGTGTATAATAAATAGTACTTAGGAAGACATGCGTTTCTTAATTCATAAAGCACCAACTGAATACAAAAATTTGTTAAACATTTTCAATTTCACTATGGCATTGTTGTACTGTATCAGTGCATATATGTATGGTTGATTCACCAATGCATATAAATATGGTTGACGACAAGACGATGAGGAACAAAAGGGTTGATCATAATTTTTTTGAGTATTTTCATTTTCAGCCTTTCTTAAGATTTCATGTTTGTTGTGATATTTATATTTAAATATTTAATTTACTCTTGTCCATAGATGTATTCTAGTAGGTATACTTGTGGCATGTGAAAACGTCCCAAATTGGATTTCTTGACCTTAAAATGAATTGATCACCATGAAACTCAGTCGATCCCCACGTGAATTCACAAGTCAAGACAACAAAAGCAACAAAGACATAGTTTTTACTAGATCCCCTACTTCTTAGGATGTCATATTCGTGTTGCTAGGTAGTTGAATGTATGCTTCTTATTTCTAATTGTTTATTTTATTCATTGAATGTTATGGGTTTGTATTTGGAAAATCACTTCATCCTTTTCTAGATTTTACTTATGTCCTACTTCCTTACCATTTGTCATTTTTCCAAGGATGAAAAAAGTATTCAGTTGGGGGGCATTGACCATGGGTTTACCTGTCATGACCACACAGAACCTTCACCACTTTATTTGGACCATAACATCATAGTCCAAACCCATTCCAAAAAAAACATACATATCTGAGAAAGAGAAGGATTAGATCCACTAATGCTACACAATCTACTAAGGAAACCAACTCAAGCAAAGACAGTTCTGTTTCTCCACAAGAACCAACAACAAAAGTAGAAGAAAATAATTTATTGATACTACACAAGAACCACTAGTAGAAGTAGAAGAAAACATGGTTATTTCTCCACAAGAACTAGCAACAAAGGAAAAACAGTAGATGGCACAAATGGACAAGCCGAGGAAACTATTGAAGAATAGGAATATGCTTCTCCACAAGAAGATGTAGTATAAGAATATGTTATAGAAGCAATTCCTACACAAAGAATGTTATTTCCAAATTATTATACAACAGAAAGG
>JZKD02S1729662.1:0-19124 GCA_000966675.3 Picea glauca | reverse complement strand
CAAAAACATCCGCTAGAGGGTCTTTTCCTTGTAGTGAAATTTAGAATGTCATTGATTGTCAAATTCATAATAAGCTATGTAAGTTATAACAATTTTCCCAAACTATGCTCAAAATAGTTTCTAATGGTGTTGGGTCTCTTATATCCATAGTATATACATGGGAGATGTTTGAATCTGTAGAAAAATAGGTATGCACATGTGGGCATCAACAATCTTCCTCCCTTTTATGTATAATGATTAAAACCAAACATGGAGGAATATTTGAGACACATTTCATTCAATGGGAAAGTATTGAGATGTATCTAGTTGTATTTATTCCATTGTAGAAGCCTATAGCAATATTTTACTTACATGAACTCATAACATGCTACACAAATGAATGGTAGCTACCCAAATTAATCTTGAACACATAAAGATGGAGAAATAGGGATTTATGTAAGTGGGACTATAGAAATACGTTCTCCAACAATTAGAGCCATGAATTTCATAGTCTATCATCTTCATGATTAAGGGATTTTATCCCTTGTGATCTTGGGTTTGGATCACAACAGAGCAAGACTAAATGGCAGAGACAACTGTCTCCCCTCAAAGACAAGCACATGAAAGCTAAAGGAAATAACTACTTAAACTAGGAAGAAGTAGGGATAGGAGAGAGAGAAGAAAGTGCACCTTACTCTCCCATCTGATGTCAATCTCCACTCTAACTCATTTAAAATCTCTTGATCTTCTACCCGAACCAACTTGCGAGAAATATACAAAATAAGAGTTGGAATGAAAGAAGTTATAAAATCCAAAGCATGTGCATATTATAAGTTATATTCAAAGTAAGCATAGATATGAACATACATTAAAGAAAAAATATGAGGGAAAACAAACTCTTTTATTATCAGAAAGTGGAAAAGGTAAGTTACAACCTTGTCCAACCTTTTGGCACCATCTTGAATCCAATTGTCTGGGTTCCTCTAGGAATCCTAAAGCATCAACTCAACCAATGCAATCTTCCTTCAATGACTCAGATAGAGATAAGGAGAAACTATGTAGTCATATAACATAAAAAAGAAGTTATGAAAAAGGTGTTTCCAGACTACATGGGATGTTTCTCAGAGAATTATAGGGAAGGGAGGCTTTCTAGATGTTGACAACATAACTTTGCATCAAAGGACTTGACCTCTCCTTAGCCCTCAATGATTTTTTTATATCTTCCCAAAAGGGTTTTGGGAGTTGGATTCCGTTGAGTAAAGCAAGGGTTGTTGGGAAACGATTCCAACCGAAAAACCAGCCCAAAAACATGAAATTATTTTATTTTTCACAAAAAATGAGGGCATCCATAGGTTGTAGTGAGGAAATTCATAGATGTCCGCGTGTTTCACTAGGGAAACCCACGAATATTCTCCTAGGGAATGTTTTTTAGATTATTTTTGAGAGATATTTTGGGGAAAAGTATAGAAAGCATTAGGAAAGGGTTAGGCCATGGCACAAAATAATAGGTGTGGCATTTTTTGCTATAAAATATGCCCCCTAATGCGTGAGGTCAGAAGGGAAAAATGATGGCCGAAATAAATTTTGAAATCTGAGGGGTGAGGATTCATTGAAGTATCCATGGATGTTCTCGAACAGCTAATCCAAAAAAAATAACCGTCATCAAGGATCAAGTAAGAGTTTGTTTTCCCAAGTCGGGCACACCCATGCTCATGAGTGATGTAAGCATGACTGCCAAAACAAGTACACTACGGATCCATGGAATATATAAAGTAAAACTAAAATCCATGACCACGAACAATACACAGTGGATCAATGTGATATAAATGAAGTAACAAGCATGACATGAAGAATACACAGTGGATCCATGTCAAAGTAGATCATAGCGACAAATAGATACACAATGGAGCTATGTCTAGAAATCAATAATAGTGGATAACTGGGACCAAAGAAATGAATAATATGATCCTTTGTGAGTACCAGTCTATGAGGTGGCACCATATGAGTTGGGAAGGAGCACAAAATATGTGATGCTCGTACTTCACCCGAAGTATTCATTACGATCCGTCACGATACAAATTTACACTATGTGAATAAATGAGTCAAATTTGAACACAGTGAAACATCAAAACTAAATCAAAACTTTTTGGAAAATGACAGGATGTCCATTCTCTAGAGAGAACATGAACATCAAGAGGTGGATTGAGCAGTTTTCGATAACGATGAGGCCAAGCAATCTCTGCATGCTTGCAACATGTATAAATATTTCTAAGTTGGCAATATGAGGGCACAAAGGATATTACTAAATATCCTAATTGACTACTGGAACTCGGATGCCAAGGATTTTATGGTCGTTGGAAGGTCTTTGACCATTACAGTTGAAGACATCTACTTCATCACTAAATTATTGAGGAGAGGGGAAGTACCAAACTTCCAATATCGGGGAGGAGGACATAGCATAAATGCTTTTATCAATGAATACTGCGTTTCTGGTACCGAGAAGAGTGGCTCACAAGTGCCAATTAAACAAATAACCAACCTAAGTCTCTGAGTCATCTTATACATTTTGGTTCAGATCGCGGGATCCAACTCTTTACATTTGGAATCATAGGCACAAATGAATTATGGGGTTGAATGCCTATGCCCCACTATGTATGACTGGAGTACTACTATGATTAACAACATTAAAGCACAATTGACAGACTGTAATCTTGGGAAAGAAAAGAACATTTTCTTCGGTAGCATACATTTTTATTAGAGAGGGTTCCCATCATGAGCCTATGAACACATATACAAGGACACTTATGACCATTTCCTGCCATGGTCCGATGGACTGAGCTCATAAATCGCTTAGGAGGTGGAAAAATTTCCAATCCCTTTGATGACGACTTCTTTGGTTGGTGGGAGCGACAAAATCCCTTAATCGAGGACTACCCATATGCAGGAATTGACTTCACCAATGACCCAGATGTCATCATCCCTACCAGAGATGAGATACAGGACATTGGTAACCTTTCATTTTGTTTTATTTAATTTTAATTTTTGAAAATATAGAACTATTTATAACTTTTTGTGAGACCCAACGTACTAACAAGCACCTTACTTTTAAGCAGATAGAGCACCCGTGAGACCAGCTAATGTCTCACGACATAGCCAACGAGGCAGAGAGGAGGCAGGATCGAGCGATGATGTAGATAGGAATTTGCATAGTGTGGGCCATAAATTCGAGGCCCTCATGCACAATGTGCCTATGGTGACCATTGACGACCTCCCCTTAGGCATGAAGCGACATGTTGTAGAAGTACCTAGGCCATGGGTTCGACTATTCCGACATTTGTAAAACACCATAGTTTGTTATGATAGGGTGCACCAACCTAATGCCTAGTGATATTACATTCTCATAGCACAATTTTGTACTTATAAAACATTATATGACCTTCGGGGGCTAGGAGGCTCTGTACTTTGACTTTGACAGATCTCATTTTGATATATATATTATTTTTTGTGTGTTATATACATTTTTTGTTTTACTTTGAAAAAGCGTATATATACATGTGTCTATGTGTGGTTTACTTTATTGATGATATACATGCCAATCTAACACATAATTAGCATAAGCATCAACTAAGTCATCATCTCTCCTAGGAACATGCTCGTAAGTGATGAACTCAAAAGAACATTCTAGAATATGTACCCTAAGGAAAAATTTTAATACCACTGGATCTTGAACTCGATACACACCATTTAATTGTGAAACTACCAATTGTGAATCCATGAACACTTGAAGGTGATAAATGCCATAAGACAATGCATCTCGTAAAATCAAAATAACAATGTTATATTCAAAAACATTGTTGGTAGTTTCCCCAAGATATGCACCTCCAGTGGACATTAACTTCCTAGAAGGAGAATAAATCACCCAAGCAACGGATGCTAGGTGTTGAGTATGGCAACTGATGCCATCAACAAATCCAAAGTAAATCAACGACTCCTCGTGAATATGCAACACAACATAAGCACATCAATCACTAATGTGACAAAAAGACAAAAAACATAAACAAAGCTACGTAAAATATAGACAAGAGAATACAAGAGTGATATTGCTCAAACCCTCAGGCCTAAGGATAATACTTCTTTACATAGATCCCATTCATGGGCTTCGACAAAACACTATCTTCAAAATTTTCAAGCTCGTAGGATACTTTCTCTAAAACCCATCGCATGACATAAGGGTCGAACCAAATAGATTTGAAATTTCCTTCCACCAAGGAATTCTTGTCCTGGTCATAGACCAATACAAGATATCCCTCAGAGAACACCCTAGGATGGATAAACTTATCACACTATGAATTGACTCATTTCTTATGCACTTCATTTTCTAAACTTGTATCTTGACATTGCTCATTGAGATGTTCAAGGTAAACTAGGTGTTCTTCGAGTTGAGTCGTGTCCGAAACAAGCTCAACTTCTATTTCAAGTGAAGGAACTTCACATTCAATAGGAAAAATTGCTTCCACTCCATGAACGAGTTGGAACATTGAGAATCTAGTAGTAGTTTTGGCTGAGGTTTGGTAATCCCACAAGAATGGGTAAATCATCAAGTGCCATTTCATTCGAGTTGAATTAACTATTCTTCTTATAATCATTTTTAATGACTTGTTGATGTCTTTAACTTGATCGTTAGCCTAGTTATAGTAAGGAGACGAGTGCTCCTGCCTAAACCCAAATTTTGATACTAACTCCGACATCATGCAGTTATGGAAGTAACTGCCATGGTCAATGAAAATATCTCTCAGAACCCCAAACCTAGCTATGAATTGGTTGAATATGAATAGTTCTACTGACTCCCCATAATTAACAAAAGTTGTCATAGCCTCAACCCACTTAGTAAAGTAGTTGTCGACTACAATTATGTAACGATGCCCCCTAGATGAAATTGGGTGGCATGTCATAAAATCAACCCCCCACTTGGTGAAGGGGCCAACAATGATGACGAGAAACATTGGAGCAGGACGTGAACACATTTTCTTAGTGAAAATTTGGCATGGATGACACTTCTTGACCACTTCTACACAATTTTTAAAAATCACAGTCCAAAAATATCTTGTGTGCAAATTATTTTGGGCTATTGCCAACCTAGATAAGTGACTACCACATGCTCCACAATGGAATTCGTTCAAAAAAAGCTTCGCTTCTTCAAGAGTTAATCAACACCTAAGGAGTGATTCCACCCCTATCCTCTACAAATTGTTAGTGACAATGAGGTAGTTTTTCTCCATATGATAGATCCATCCCTGCTCGTTTCTTGAGTAGTTTGGAGGGAAATTCAGAGTTTGGAGATATATAAGGATATCCCCATACCACAGATCAGACGAAGAGATGAGGAAAATGTGTTCATATGGAAATGAGTCTGTCATTTCATCTCCCTCATTCCCTTCTTGAAACTTTGACATCAATTCAACGAAGAGTAAAGACTTCTTAAATTTCGCAGAAGAAAAGTCCAAGTTGAACTCTTGAAGCACAAAAATCCACTTTTTTTTACTTCCCGCCAATAATTATCCAAGTAAAAACATATTGAAATGGATTAATGTGGCGATGACGGTTGTGTTTCATATTAGAATGTAATGTCAGAGTCACTGGACAATGTGAAAAGTTGCTAGCGCTAGTTTCTCTACACACGAATATCTAAGTTCAAGACCCATGGGAGTGCGGCTCAAGTAATAGATGATATGCTCTTGGAGCTCATCATCCTCTTGAACTAGAACCATGTCGATTGAAGACTCAACTGCTACTAAATAAAACAAATAGTCTTGATTGTAATATGGGGGACTCAACAATGGAGTCGAAACTAACACCTTATTCAAAGCATCAAAAGAACGTTGTGAAACTTCATCCTAACAGAATGGGACCCCTTTCTTCAAAAGGCACATAAAGCCCTTTGTTATGTTAGCATAGTTTGGAACAAAACGCATGACCAAATTCACCTTTCCTTGTAGGCTATGAAGTTCTCTGATTGTGCACGGGGGAGGAAACTACGTGATTGCCTCAACTTTCAAGAGGTCAACCATGACCCCTTTTTTCGAAATGATGAATCCTAGAATATGACCAGATGTCACACAAAAAATTTACTTGTGTGGATTCAATCAGATCCTATAGAAATGACACCGTTCGAAAACTAAGTGGAGGTGTAAGAGATGTTGGGCCCTCTTGCACGAGTGAGCCATGAGATCATCTAAGTATGCCTCCAATATGTGCTTTAAGTCATGAAAGGAAAACATCATGGTCCACTGGAATGTTGCACCAACATTTTGAAGACCAAACAGCATTTTCTTGTAAGAGAACGTACCCAGACATATGATTTTTTTTTGTGTGTTGATCTTCCAGATGAATTTCAATTTGGTAGTAGCTGGAAAAACCTTCTATAAATGAGAAAATCTCACTCCTTGTATGCTCATCCAAGATTTGATCAATGAATGGTGTTGAGAAATTATTTTTAGGACATGCTGTATTCAAGTCCCTAAAATCCATAAAAACACGGATTGTACCTTGCTTCTTATCAACATGAATAGGGTTGGAGACACATTCCGTAAGGGGAAATGGGTAGATAAATCTTGCATTAAGAAAATTTTCAACTTCCACCATTTTCATAGCTTAGAATCTCATGTTGAACTATTCAAGGCTCAATGCCATGCATTTCCTCATAATACCATGCAAACACATCTCGAAACTCTTTTAAGAGTGTCACATATTGATTGATCTCGTCCCGTGAGCATTCCACTATGTTAAAGACATTTTTGACAATTTCAGGATTCTTGGAAATGTTGATTTGGACCGTTTCCGATATGTTAGCCATGTTTCCTTCGACATAGACACAATTTCTAGCCAAGGGATTAACTACTCCATCAACAGTTCCAACCATAGCTGACTTGAACTCTCCACTCTCTACTCGATTGAGTTCATGAAGTAAATATGATCTATGATGCAAATCCTCCCATGGAATTTTGGCTTCGACCATTGCCTCAATGATTACTTTGTCTGAAGACAAGACATTATTTAAATAGTCTTGAGAGCTTGAAGATTTTTTAGCTCAGATAGGCTTGGGAAATAGATCATCCTTCTCAGTGGCTGCTGAAGTCTGATCTAGGTCTATTGTGTCATGTTGAATAGCTTGATAGGATAGTTCATCAACAGACAAAGGTTCGACCATCTCGACATGAACTCATCCTTTAACCATACTAGATGGTGAGGGAAGGGTCCATGGGTCATGTACATATGACGCCTGAAACGAAGCGACCCTATTAACTGGAGTAACATGAACATATGAAATCGATGTGGGGATATCAAAAGATTCCATGCACAAAGGGTACAACCCACAACTGATTCTCTAAGTGGCAACCTAAGAGTTTTCAATCCAAGGGACAATAGTCCCAGGATTAGCTAGCGTGTCAGAAAGGTTGGATGCCACCTAATAGATAGTCATGATTCTTCCCTCATGGGGAAAACATATAATCTGAAAATTTGTCGAGATGGAAAATGCCATGGATTAAGTCCAACTTCTTCCTAATAGGATATTATAGTCAAGCGACACGTCGAATAATTCAACCTCAACATAAATGGAATTCCCCCCTAGCGTGACTAGACATGAAGGAATCAGAACATGTGGTCGAAATGAATGTCCATCGAATGCATTCAAGAGTGTAGGATAAGGGGTAATTTTAGGAGAACCGATGGATTTCCAACATGACAAAGACATCATGCATGTGGAAGAACCTTCATCAATGATGATTTTATTTACTAATAGATTGGTGTAAACAACCCCAATCAGAAATGATACATGATATTGAAGGTGAGGCCTCACATCAGTCGTATCAAAATTCATTACGAGATGAATAGAAATATTTGTAGCTCATATGGCAGTTAACAACGTAGTGCGCTGTGAGGGGAAACCTTGGAGAATGTCCAAAGTGGACATTGCACAAGGTGTTTGAGCCAAATCCTCCACAACTAAATAACTAGGAGTAACCCATGCATTAGGTTTATGCGTTGTCCTTTTATAAATGCCCTTAGGTATGCACGATGCTGACTCTTTATTAGGATTCTCTATATGGAGAGGAACCTGATCCTCTGAAGTTTTCTTACCCTTCTCAGTCGACTCTGGTTTATCATAATTCTAATTTCTCATCGACAAGTCTACATCTTTAGCTTCAAGGAGTTAAGCAGGTTTACTACTCCTTTACATCCATCATAGACGGGAGCATTTGAAGTGACCCCTTTTGGGTTGAAGTTGGAAGAACTGACTTGAAAATTTTTCCCTTGTGGGAAAGGGTTTTGCAACACAACATGTTGTTTTTGTTGTTGATTCAACTTTATGAGCCACCGGGCTTCTTCCATTCATGGGCATTGGTGAGTAAGGTGATCATGGTCACAAATCTTACAAGGAAACTTCACCTTTCTTTTCTCATCCTTTCCCCCCTCAACATTTTTATCCGACTTTTTGTTTATTACCTCCACCACATTTCTTACCCTTTCCTTTTCTATTCTCTCTGAGTTTTCGAGGACCCTTCGAAGTCTTCATTTGCACCAAATGTACATCAGAATATTGGGTGGTGGGGGTGGATGAGCTAGTGGCTGGACCGGCCTCAGGTTGCTGAATAGAAAGTTTCTACATCTGACTAGTGGCAAGGTCTACGACTTTCATTTGGGTATAAACCACTATACCATCTACATGTGGGTTGGACTTTATATTTTCCAAGTCAAGTGTGGATCGTGACACATTCAACATAATCTCATAGAGCATGCCTAACTGAGAGTATATAATCTCTAACTGGTACACCCGAAATATTGTTTGTTCTTCTGAAAACAATCCCAAAGTTACGACGTCCTTCAAAATATATGGGAGTGAGGATTTCAGAAGCCATTTGAGGAGAAAATTTGGTGGGATCGTAGCCTTAATCAGACTCTTCCATCTCCTCCATTACCGAATGTGATCGGAAATGTACATGGCATTGTCTTGTACGAAGTTATTAAATAATTTTGTCTTGACATCATACCAAACATGGAGTTGGAACTGGTTTAAGAAAAACATAGCTAAATCACTGAACATCGAGTACTTCCCCCTCATGAGTTCAATATACCATTTATCAATGCCTCTAGTGAGAGTACACTGGAACAAAAACAATCTAATCAAATCATAATTTAATGAGTTGGACAAGAACCACAAGTGGAAAGTCATCATGTGGTCCTTCAGGTCTTCACTACTTTTCCCCTCAAACTTTGGAATGTATGAAGGTAATTTATTTGGGACCACAGGCCAACCGAGGTCATGATGCATATGATCATTCATCAACTTGGACAAATCTAGAAATTGCAAAGTTTCCAGAAACGGTAACCTAGGCTGCATCATTGACTCATGAGCGGCCATAAAAGAAGGTACTAGGTTGTAACTGGCACCAAGTTGCTAGAAAGAGTTTTATATCAAACCATGGATTGGGATAAATGCTTGTGGCTCCTGGTTAAATGGAGGAAAACCTCCACCTATTAGGTTCCCAAGAGGAAAATCGAGATTACCTCCAGTGGACCCCCCATGGGAAGGAAAAAATATTGGCATGGGGGTAGACTAAATGGGAAAGGGGTTTCCCCCTTGCGAAATCCCTAGGAAGGGATTCCACTGTCCTTGGAGAGGGGTACTTAGCCAGGGGGCGGGTTGAACTTGGAAGAAATTTCCCCCTACCGACACTAGAGATGTGGTGAAAGGGTTGCTCTCGAACCCACTATAAAGTGTGAATGAGATCAAATTGGATGACATACTAGTAGATTGGGATCTGCTACCAATAGAGGCGCTCCAGCCCCATGTGAGGTTAGGGTCAGAAAATGAAACAAGTCCACTTTCGATGAATGGAGATGATAGAGGAATGTGACCTCTGCCCCAAGGAAGGGGTTGGTAAGGAGTTGAAGTGATAAAGACACCAACATTCCATAATTGGGACGTTGGATGAGAACTAACCAACGCGTTAAGCATGCCCATTGACGACATTTCATAAGAGAAAGCGTTTGTTGTTAATGCAAAAGATGCTGTTGCACTCGAGACTCAAGTGGGAATGACAACTGATGAGGAAATGTTGTTGGTTGTCATGGAAACGGTGGATTGGACCACATTTGTCATTTGAACCAACATACCAAGAGGGAATATCCCTCCGGTAATGATCATCAAGGTACTAGTTGCAGGGGCTCCCGACCCTGACACTGGCGAAGTGTTGTCCATAATGGTCTATTTAAGAGGGATACTATCAGCAAATTCTGATCCTAGATGTGGAATTCAGACAACCAGAAATGGGAAAGTCGAAGGTAACGAAGAATTAACATGTGGAGCAAATTCCTCAGGTCCAATATCCTGAAAAATTACCTCTTATGGTTCTATGACATTTTTTTCTAGAGAGTTAGGGTCTACAATCTCAGTCTGACCAACCGGTAAGAAAGTGTCAGACTGATCAAGCCGACACCTTTGTGGGGGTAGAGGAGAATTATTCCTAATCTCTTCCTTGGGAGAAAGTACTTGAATTCTCCTCTATCTTCGAGGTAGAAGGTTGACCACTTTGAGGGATTATCTCTCGATTAAAAACTACTTGCCTTCCTGTTGATGGGCGAAATTGACCGTTCGTCAACTGGGAGAGTGGAACCGGTCCGGGGTTGTCTAAATAACCCAAGCCGTTTGGAATGGACCAACCTGACGAGTTTAACGGCTCCATTGGCCGCTCTAAGGTCTTCTATGAAAACCAAAGAGAGAATTGATCTGAGCTAAGTAATCTAAACAAACTAAACTAAATAAAACTAATAAAACAAACTAAWATTRAACTAAAACTAAATATAACTATTCTAACTATTATATACAATCCACTAATTACTATTGTAATAACTCAAATCAACTATCTAATTATCAGCTGCAATATTACTTATTCACAAATGTACATTATAAACAATCTACAGATTTAATTAAAACCTGCAAAACTTATGTATTTTCTTCCCTAAGACAACCAAGAATCTCTTTTTGATTTTTATATTTTATGAAAAAGAAATAAACATTACTAAAATTAAACAATCTAATATATTTACTGAAATTAAACAATCTAATATAAATCTAATTAAAGTTATATCTGAATTAAACTACTTAATGAAAACAATAAACAACAGACTAATTGACCTGGAAACGCTCCAAGTCTGCCTTGTGTATGATGACTTCTGAGCTGGTTGTAGGAGGAAACTCGCACCGGTTAGTCCATAAGATTCTCGAAAACGATAGGCTGTGCTGCTCCTTGAAGTGTTGTACAAGACAAACAATAAAATCATAACAATCTTATGATTATAGATTCCTGCAATAAGGGAAACCTGTTATGCAAAAACTTATATATAACAATTCAATCTATGAAGAAGATAAACCTGTCATTTATAAACTGAATTAACAATTGTTATGTCTTTTATCTATTTGGAAGAGACAAGATATGGATAACAGTGATCAAAATTATATCATTTGCACATGATTTAGATAGCTAAAGTAGTCATAAACCATAAACAAAGTGATATACAAAACATGAAACAAAATGTTGATATATTGATAAGCTAAAGCTGTGACAAAACATCAATTCTACTTCAGTCTGTATTAGAAATCCATATCCTTGTTCTCCCACGAATGAGGATGTTCATTATTACAAAAATCATAAGTATATATAGGTTTCTTCACAAGGTAAAACTTCCTTGTGGATAATATTAAATTGTTTTACATAATCTGGGAGATATCCCAAAATCTTCTAAACTAAGAAATGAAATGCAAGTGAAATCTTGGAAACATCCCCTAACTGCTCATAAACTCAATTGCAATTCGAATTTATCTACAATAGGACACAAATATCCAATTATAAAGATATTTCAGTAACAAAATACAAAGAAAATGATCCTACAGACTTAGCTACAGAATCATTTGATTCTGTAGCTAGTCTAAAATAGGATATAGAATCAAATAACAATCAAACAAAATCTTTTTAAAACAATCCAATTTAATTCTTTTTTAACAAACATTAAAATCAAATTACTAATGGTTCAATCATATTTATCATTCAAATAAAATCAAATCGAAAAGGATGCAATCGAAACCGGATAAGAATGCTCTGTTTCTGAATTGCCATTAAATCGGGAAAAATAATAACCACACTGTTTCATATCCAAATGCAATTACAAGTAAATTTCATTGTATCCAAAATCGATATAGTTATAATCGAACACAATCACAATCGATTGGTTACGGATGTGCATAAAATTCACATTGTTTTAATCAAATATCAAACTGTTACGATTATAATCAAAACGAAACATGCATAACAGTATCCACAAAATTTGCCATAGTCTTCGATCGCTGAGTGTCATACGGTTTACAGATAAGATCAAATAGAAAACATAACAATCATTGACTTGTTATAGTCATAGCAATAGATTGATATCAAGTGCAAAGATAGGTAACTGTTTTGATTGTATTCAAACGAAAACATACTCAACGAGTATAGACCCATTGAATCTCTTTATTGATCACCACACAGTCAGCAGACAAGGGCGTGAAAAAATCAACATAATCCATAACATAAACTGGGTGAATAATCAAAATGAATGTGGCTGAGTTTATTTATAGAAACAAATCGTGAGACTGGATACAGTTAATTTCATTCCTCAAATCAAATTCAAACGATATACTTGTTGCAATCCGATAAACACAATCCGAATCGATTTGATTGGGTATAACAACTACGATTCATATCTATTCTTAATTCGGTCATGCAATAACAGAATGGTATTCGAATTGGTCAAAGAATATAGAATATACAATCACAACAGTTAATCATAATTTCCAACAATATCGCATAGAATATAACCAATTCGAAACGAGATATTGACTATGTTCAAGATTGGAATACCAAAAACAACCTATGTTTAGAAAATATTAACAACTTCGATTATCAACAGAGCATTTGATTGAAACCAATTGAAAAAAATCAAATCTATCTCGAGATCACTCGAATCAAAGCCAAATCCAATCAAAATTTAAACAACAATGAAAATTGATTTATAAAAACCAAATTATATACAAAAATGCATGCTTATGTGTCAAACAAAATCCACGGTGTAAACATAGTTCATGAATTTGTCATATAAACATGTGATAATCATACCAGTGAGGCTGATCTAGCTACGCCAATTTTGAATTGACGAATGTTGTTGCCGACTCCACGTTCTTAAACAAAATCGAACCAGTTGTTCATTGTT
Organism: Picea glauca; assembly: GCA_000966675.3. NCBI lineage: Eukaryota > Viridiplantae > Streptophyta > Pinopsida > Pinales > Pinaceae > Picea > Picea glauca. The sequence continues at coordinate 5,840 of JZKD02S1729662.1, read as the reverse complement.
TCTTATCAGTGGATGGCATCTTATCCTTTTGACCAGAGAGCCTTGCAACTTGATCTTCCAGAGCATGAATTCTGGACTGCAGCATTGGAACATCGAGGTAATACCTTTCTAACGATACGCCACACTGATCACACGGTGGAGCTGCTAGTTGAGATGGAACAGGAGGGGGTTTTGACGAGTCATCAGGGGTTTCATAGGGAATTTTGATGCCGGGATAATTTGGATCATTTAGAAAACAAGGTGGTAGGTTTTTCACAAAATCATATGTGGGTTTATCACACAGGCCTTCGGAATAAGGATACTCGCTTGCTAGGTAGCGCTCAATCTCCGAGTCAGAATCTTCACTCACCATGATAGGGTCAGGGTTGACAGGGATTTTAGGTTTGTTTCTTTCCATGCAAGATATTAATCGAGTGTTCTTCTTGCCTTTAGAATTCGCATTAGGTTTGGTCTTGGAATTGTTAGCCACGGGTTTAACATTTTCCACATCTGTGGTCACAGAATTGGGTAGATCAATAGGTGGCTCGGGTAGGGGTTTGGGTAGCAGAGCACTGTAAGTTACAGGGGTTACTAACTTGCTCTCACTCACCACAGGTTTATCAACCTGTGGTGGGTTCGAGTCCTCAAACTTATTGCGTTGAAGAAAATCATTCCAACAGTCCCGACGTAATCCCAAATGACAGACCACAAGCATTTTAATTAACCCAAAATGAAATAGGCTGGTGTCGGCCTGGTTTTGTTTGTACCTTTTGGACATTTTATACAGACTCCTATGCAAGTAGAAAGGCATGTTAATCTCAAAGCCCATGAAAACCATCAGTATCCAAAGGTGATAGAAGAACACGAAACCATACCTGCCCTTGCAGGTAATAAACTGCTTGGTTACCATCAGCAAGTCGTGCCAGCGCTGCTTTAGCATATTTGCAGGCAAACCCTTGTCACAAGAGATCAATCTTCGTGACTGGAGGAGAAATGTCCACGAGACATCTTCCACTTTACAATTTTTCGACCACCTCTGTCCAAGAGCAGGAAGACCGGTAGCTAGACTGAGAAATTGCTCATCAATTTCCAACTGCACATCCCCAACCTTGGCTTGGCAGCCATCAAAGGTTAATGAAAATTGTCGAGCCACGCTAGGGTTGTAACCATCAAACTTTCGTATGAACGGGAGCCATCCGAATTCTTCCTGGTCACTGTAAGCACCATCAAACATTAACAACACCTGGCTACCATTGGGTTCATCCCTCACGACTGGAGCCATGGTGCAGGTGCATGGTAGGGTTTGGATTGAACATAACAATACACAGGAGTAAAAATCGATAGGACTAACAGCTGCAAGCGTTCAAAGGGGAGGTAAATAAATATGCGCGTGCGAAGCTGGTGGGTTAGTTCACCACCATGCACAACATTAATGGCACAGTACAGTGCTGTTCAATCACTCATCATATTGTTTAAACCATACTAATCGGCCAACCCGAATTTCGAGCGGTGGATAATCATATCAACGTGCAATTTATCAATGTAAAACCAAAACCATATATCATATTAATGCGCCATGTGTATAATTCAAGACAAAGTAAAATCCGAATGTTTCACCAACGCACCATGTTATAATCAAACCTTGCCAATCAATATGACATCAAACTCATAAGTGACCCATGTGCTTTTTGCATAATCAAAGTTTATAAACATTGCGACAAGAGATTTCATAAAATCGATAAGTCAAGAGTCTATAGTAATAAGGATCATACCATATAAAAACCTTTAATTCACCATGACCTCTATATAATCAGGTATAATTCATCAATCAACATTCTCAATGCCTTATCAATTAAACAAAAATCAAGTTGCGCAATCAGAGTGATAATAGGCAAATGGACATAATTTGAAAAATAAACCAAAGGTAAGTACCAATCAGAATATCAATGAGCATATCATGACAGTCCAAATAACGATGGGGAGTTTTCACGCTTTCAGTCGTGAAAAAATAAATCGAAACCAATTGCAAATGTCGCATGAAATAAAAATGTCTTCTGTTTGCAAGATGCGACAGAAATTTGAAGTTCAAGAGACATAGGTGTAGGCAGCTTTAAGGGAAATTGAAAAAATTGAATTGGCTGCCAACACTTCCTAAGGTTAAATTACCTTCACCAAACACACCACTAAAATGTGCCTAAAGACAAGATAATTTTTTTTTTTTTCAAAATTATGACTCAAGTTGATTAAGTCTTGGGACCAGAATAACAAAAAAGTGGGATTGGGGCCTCCTATATGGAGGCACAGGTTGATTAATTCTCGTGGAACAACGAACGAAGGTATGAGAAGCAGTTGTCTTGACTTCCACATATCATCCTTATCTGGTGAAAGTACCCATGCTTCGCGGGGCACCCTCCAATAGTACTGAAGTGTGTGATACCAAATATGCCCTAGGTACTATGACAAACCCCCGTAGTCACCTTGTGATTTACCCAGAAAGAGAAACTATGTTTACCAGCTCACAATCGATGCCCAGGGGGTACAATCGACAATCGATATCAAAAGTGTGGGCAGGGTAGCAAAGCCCGAAGCCTTGAAAGCACCCCCTCTCATGGAGGTATGGGTACAATAAAAACTCTTAATACACAATCTATCCACTATGCTCGATCCAAATATGGAGGGGAATCTCCTCGACTATTACTTATGCGACCTCGTGTTTAAATCCTTTGTTAGAGGATCTTCCTGACCAACCTATACGAAAAACTAGGTTCTACACTCTCTATCTCAGAAACTTATGTTGTTTTAGTGGCCTTGGAGAAATTTACTCTCCAACCTATGCCAAGGCCCTGGCCTAAATTTGTTGGTTTACCCTATAAAAATGAAAGTTTTGTAATAAATTTTAGTTATGCATTCATTTTAATAGGTTTTTTAACTCAAAATGGGTGTGGATGAAACTTTTGGTGATGTTTTCTATCGACTCCAAAATAAATGAAATATAAGAACACAAAAATAGTTTCTTCAAATCAAAATAGATGCAACAACGCTTATGAATAAAATTATTTTCTTTTTAAGATGAAAACAAGAGTTTGAGTGCAAGATTTAGAACACCTCAAAATGAAAAAGCATACAAGGATGAAAAACTTGTACTACTTGATTCTTTTATTTTTTGATAAAAAGGATACCACTACCAAAGCATAATGCAACTACCTGAATGATAAGTAACTATATCTTTTCTTGCAAATACAAAAGCAAAGGGTTCAAGAAATGAGAAGTAAACCAATAAGCATATACTTTTTTTTTATCTTTTTCATTTACAAAAGAAGAAATAAGCACATGAATGTAAATTTTTTTTTTTTGAAACAAGGCAGAAAACAAGAAACAAGACCGAAAGCATTCAAACAAGACCCCATTGAAAATACAATTAATCTGGAAATGAAGAAAAACAAGGCTATTCTTTCAGTCTATCCAACAAACCATATACTAAATATTCTAAGCTAAGCTTTTAATATTTTTCGTATATTTAACGTTCATAACTTAACAGATAGAAACCAAACTAAGACACATGAAAGCCCAGATGAATGATCCAACCCAACATTCAACCCAAAAAGGAAGAGAAATTTTAAAAACTTCAACTTCACATAATTTCGTGACTATTACCAGAGGAACTTGTGGATATCCACAGGCTGTAGAGATGCAACTCGCAGATGTACACAAGTTACAGTGATGCAACACACGGATAACAAGGTAAGGTTAGAAAATAAAAAGGCCACTCAAAAATAGAGGGCTTCAGGACTTAGAAGCAGGTCCTGTGAGGCTAAAAGACTCTGTACAAGACTTAGAAACCAACAAAAAAATACGAATCAAGCAAGAAAGACACCTCAACCAAACTAAACCAACTAGGAGTATTCCCCAACAAAGTCACCAATTCTGATTAAGGGATTTTATTCCCTGTGATCTTGGGTCTGGATCACCGTAGAGAAATACTAAATGGAAGAAACAACAAACTCCCCTCAAATACAAGCACATGAAAGCTAAAGTAAATAACTACTTAAACTAGGAGGAAGTAAGGATAAGATAGAGATAAGAAAGTGCACCTTTCTCTCCAGTATGATGTTGATCCCCACTCCGACCCATTGAAAAGCTTCTAATCTTCTACGTGAACCAGCCTGCAAGAAAGATACAAAACAAGAGTTGCAACAAAAGTAGTTATAAAATCCAAAGCATGTGCATATCATAGGTCATATTCAAAGTAAGCATAGATATGAACATACATTGAAGACAAAATTTGAGGGAAAACAAACTCTTTTATTATCAGGAAGTGGAAAAGGTAAGTTACAACCTTGTCCAAACTTTTAGCACCATCTTGAATCCAACTCTCTGGGCTCCTCTAGGAATCATCAAGAATCAAATCAACCAATGTAATATTCCTTCAATGTCTCAGATAGAGATAAGGAGACACTCTATAATCATATAACATGAGAAAGAAGTTATGGAAAATGAGTTTCCATACTATAGAGGATGTTGCTCAGAGAATTATAGGGAAGGGAGGCTTGCTAGATGTTGGAAGCATAACTTTGAATAAAAGGAATTTAACTCTTCTTATCTCCCAAGGATTGTTTTTTATCTTCAAAAAGAGGTTTGGGGAGTTGGATTATGTTGAGTACGAGCAAGGATCATTAGGAAACGAGTCCAATCGAAAAACCCTCCCGAAAACACATAATTATTTTTTTTTTTAACAAAAAATGAGGGAATCCACGGGTTTTAGTGAGGGAAGTCATGGATGTCCGTGTGTTTCACTAGGGAAACCCATGGATATCCTCTTAGGGTATGTTTTTTAGATGATTTTTGAGAGATGTTTTGGGGGAAATTCTAGCAAGCATTAGGAAATGGTTAGGCCATGGCACACGAGCATAGGTGTGGAATTTTGTGCTATAACACTTCCCCAAGTGCCTACTCAATTGTATATCATCATCATGGAGTTCTTTGTAACTCGCATCAAATGAAATATGTCAACCAATATATGCATCAGTGAATCATTAAGATCAATCAAGTCTCATGCCTTCAAATATTGATGAACAATTGATGGAAACTCATACCTTTATCTAGACTTTAATTCCCTATGATTTCCTTTCTATAGTATAATAATTTGGAAATAACATTCTTTGTGTAGGAATTGCTTCTATAACATATTCTTATACTACATCTTCTTGTGGAGAAGCATATTCCTATTCTTCAATAGTCTCCTCGGCTTGTCCATTTGTGCCATCTACTATTTTTCCTTTGTTGCTAGTTCTTGTGGAGAAATAACCATGTTTTCTTCTACTTCTACTATTGGTTCTTGTGTAGTATCAATAAATTATTTTCTTCTGCTTTTGTTGTTGGTTCTTGTGGAGAAACAACACTGTCTTTTCTTGAGTTGGTTTCCTTAGTAGATTGTGTAGCATTAGTGGATCTAATCCTTCTCTTTCTCAGATATGTAGGTTTTTTTTTGGAATGGGTTTGGACTATGATGTTATGGTCCAAATAAAGTGGTGAAGTTTCTGTGTGGTCATGACAGGTAAACCCATGGTCAATGCCCCCCAACTGAAGGATTTTTTCATCCTTGGAAAAATGAAAAATGGTAAGGAAGTAGGACATAAGTAAAATCCAGAAAAGGATGAAGTGATTTTCCAAATACAAACCCATAACATTCAATGAATAAGATAAACAATTAGAAAGAAGAAGCATACATTCAACTACCTAGCAACACGAATATTGTTGGTCACTATAATTGCTTAATTAATTTCAAACAACCAAGTGAAACATAAATTATCAACCCAGGGAAGTCTTTTGTTTCAAAGATAGCTGCGCACTATATATGCTCA
>JZKD02S1729651.1:104693-115978 GCA_000966675.3 Picea glauca | reverse complement strand
CAGCCTCACATTGAGTTGGTGCTCAATTATAGATGATGTACATAACTTAAAAGACTGCCTATCATTTCGAAGAAGAAGAGGTTTTCTCCCTTTATGGGTTTCCTCATGAAAATTTATCTCTGTGTATATCTTATGTGTGACTGATGCTCCTTACTTTCACTGTCCATATGTTGTATATTGTTGATGATCACTTGAAGAAAGTTTAATAATGTTTTAATTGTAAAAGGTTGTTTAAGCTCAGTTACAATTGATTCACCCCCCCCCTCTCAGTTGTATTAATAATTTCAACACCAATCCCCACACCAAAGTCACTCAAAGTCCAAACATTGGAAATGTCCTACTCCAAGATTCTATAAATTGAATTTAGATGGATCCTCTTAGGGAATTTGTGCCCAACCAATTTTGGGGTGGCGATCAGAAATAGTGAGGGGTGAATCAACCATATAATGGTAAAAAATATGGGCTTTGAGACCAACAATTGAGAGGATCTATGGGGATTACTTCATGGAATTCATCTTTCTTCTCATCTAGGTCTAAAGCAACTTATCATCGAGGGGGACTCCCAAATAATCATTTCTACCAAAGTAATATTTGGCTCTGACCCTATTAAACTATCCCCCAGTTGGTACCTCCTTAGCTCTCTTGAAATACTAAAATTCCTCATGCATCGTGGCCTCATTATTATCCCCTCTCATGTCCGCAAGGAAGCAAATAAAGTTACAGATAAACTTGTTAATGAAGTGGTTGTTTTAAGGGGTGATGATATCCTCTTTGATGCCAATGCTAATCCATCTCCCCCCATGATCCAACAATTCCTAGACCTAGCCAACTCAAATTGAAAATCCCTATATGGGATGAAACACTCCCAACCATGCAATTAAAGACAACCACTTCCTACTACCTCTCCTCCATGCTTCAGTTCTTGAGGTCACACATTAATGTAGGGCTATCTAAATGAAGATTTCATTCCATGGGACATTTGATGCTCTGGTTCATGATGATGTCTGGTTTGATTGGGAGTGGTACTACATAGGAAAATGTTTCCTCAGATTTTATGGCTCCCTTAATGTGTTGGAATGAGAATATTTCTATGTGCCAGTCAACCACTCTTGACATGATTCTTCTTTCTGCTATGTATGTGTGCTTGGATTCTATTCTGGAGAGGTTAATTCGTTGCCAACTCTTGGTTTATTTTTCCCCATCCTTTGTTCCTTTCTCTCATCCTTGGCATCATGCCTCATGAGTGTGGTCATTCTCACAAAGGTCTAGATTGTTTCATATATCTTTCCAATCACCACAGAAATGACATTGTCCCTACAAATGTTCTGAGCCAGTCTTCTCCCCAAGAAGACCTCGCTATAGAAGTACCATCCATTGATACTAACAATAAATATGAGAATTGGAGTTGTGATGTCATAGAGGAGGACTCGGCCACCCCACCTCATGAGGACATAAAGAGATCGTCCATGCCACGTCTTGGGCCAATTCAATGACTTGATAAATCTACATCAAACATAGGTGCAATAGGAAAAATGTCTCCACATGACCCACTGGAAAGACACTAGGGTTATCCTATAATTGAGGAAGAATCCCCATTGATCCCCCTTCAAGAATCCAATAGAGAACCAGAGGACTTACTTGATTCCATTATGCATATTTTCTCTGAGGAGCACCTTAATTTTCTCCTAGACAATTGTAGAGACACAACAGATCAGTTGTTTCATCATGAGAACATCAATTGTCGACTGAACATTGTTTTTTGTTCACTATCAAGTGAGCCTACTTCCATTACCTTCCCAATTTGTTGTCAGCCTTTCATCCTTTCTCCAGCTTGGAATTATCCCCCTACTAGCGATGGAGGCAACGATACTTTTGGCATATGATCTTTCTTTTTCCCATGTTTTAGTTTTGTTCTTTCGAGTTTCTTAGGATTAATTGTAAAAGGATTTCATGCCACTTATGTATAAAATACAACAAACTGGATATTCTAGATACAATGATAGGGAAAATTTTGGTTATCTTTAAAGGATCCTAGTGTCGTTTCTAGATTTCTCTTTTTAGCAAGCCGACTGCTAGGTTCCTTGTTCTATGTAAAAATTTCAGTTTTATAAGGTAATACAATCTTTTAATTTACAAAAAAATAATAATAAAATATATCGATACATGTTATAATACTTGTATGATTGTTATAATGTATTAATGTAGTTAAGCAAATTTAAGCAATTATTTTATATTTATAATTATTAATATCACTAAAATTATTCTCTATATATTGTTTAACATAACAATCTTATTAATATTAATTATTTTAGATTATTAATGATTAAGAGGTTATATCTTAACCTAGTGACATGTTTGAGGTTATTTTAGTATTTTTTTTTGTAAATAAAAGTAGATTATTATATTAATGACATTTGTACGTTGTAAAATGACAAGTGTAAGACACATGTTCCACCATAGATGGGAAACCAGAACATGTGTCTCTTAGATGTTCTGAGATGGACACATCATCAAGTATGCTAGAGTTGTTTGAACAACAATTCTTACACAAAATTATGCATCCTATCTATGTAAAAAAAAAGTTTGTACAGTATTCAGATGGTCTCTAGGACCAACTATTGGTAGAGATACTATTAAAAAAACTACATAAATAGTATATGAAAAAAATGTATGTTCTTTTATCATGCTACTGTAGTAAACTAAGCCATTAATCCTACAACTTGAATTGACGAAGAACCATATCCTGGAAACTTCGCTCCATTACGGAGCCTGGTTGTCAATGAATTGTGTAGACTGGGGTGAACCACTGGCCACAGGTTGGGCATCTGGCGGGCGTAGGAGAATCCACTAGTGTGTCGAACGTGATGTCCATCCTTTTGCCAAGGATGCTATGAGAGTGCATCTGGTCGTCTTGTTTCTTGCTGATTTCAAAGAGGAGTTGAAGGTGATCCTTCGTGAGGCAGCTTGCGAATTGATGAGGATGCTCCTTCTCCTCTTCCTTGCCAGCTACCTCTGTGGTGATATCATTGGCTTCCACTAAATTTTACTCCACTTTCCATATTGGGGGGATTTCCTCCTCCACCATACAACTACCATCACCGTAGTAGGGGTCCGATGGATTGACAATTGGGGGGGGGGAGAGAGATTGGGCCATGGAGAAGAAGAGGGGTGGATGGAGGAATGTGTGCACAAAAGGAGGAAACTTCCTCACTTACCATGCTGACGCCATGGAACTAAAGAGGAGTGGACTGAGGAGACTCCTATGACCTTTGGTTGGTGTGCCTAGGGCTTGCGAAATGGGAAATAAGAGCTAGTTGGGAGGGGAACATCCTATTACGATGAAAGAGGGTTTTGTAATAACGATCACCCCTCTTGGATTTCCCTCTTTCCCTAGGCATTCTAGGGAGAGTATGGAGGTGAAGGGATATGGGAATGGAGGTTGAGAGATGGTGCAAGGAGGTGTTGAGAAGGAGCTTGTGGGGACTGAGCGAATATGGAGGGAGGAGGGTATCAGAGCCAGGGTAGATGACGTTTGTGCTCAAGAAAATAACATAGAGTGAGGAAATGTTGGAACTCTTAGGAGAGTCGAAGAGAAGGAAATAATGAATACACCAGGGCAGATGAAGAATGGAGGAATGCACCAGGGTGAAATCTCGTTTACTGTTGCTCATCCTTGAGTTGACAACCCCTCTTTCTATTGAAGTTGAGTTGAAAAAAAGCCTGGTCCTGGTAAGCTTGGTTCTGGATTGCTCACATGACCATTAAATCGGCCAATCTATCCAGGTGCACTACCATAAATTTCCTCACGATGTGATCCATGGGGAAGTTAATGACAGTGGGATAGCAGCTGAGGTTGATAACTCCCCTGGCCACCCGGTTCCAAGTGTCATCGGACTTTGTCCAGGTTGCACCCCATCTGTGGGAGGTAAGTTCTGTTGGGATAGCTCCTTCCAATGGAGCTAGAGGGATGAGCTTTGGGACTGCCTTGTATCGGTGAAAAGGACCTGTTATGTGGAATCAACCCCTACATTATCTAGTATCTCTGCCACTTTGATTGCACTTTTCCTTATGTGAGAGGTGGTGAGAGTTAGAGAGGGCCTGAGAAGTGACTTGAATATGTAAAGGGGGCCAAGGAGGCGCCAACTGGGGGTTAGTTTTTCTGGATCTCTTCCATTTATGATTTTTGTTGCCACGTCAATTATGACTTTGGAGTCTCCTTCTATGATCAGGCAGGTGAGATTATGGTCCAGAGCCATCTACACTCCTTTAATGAGACCCAAAATTTCCGTTTAATTGTTGGTATCGAATTCCATATTTTTTTTGATGAGGCATTGAATTTGGCTCGTACTATTCCTTATGACAGCTCCATAACCTGTGATTCCTAGATTGCTTTTGGAAGCGCCATCAAAGTTAACTTTGTGAAAGCCATGCGGGGGGGAGCCACATAGAGGGGTTGAGGGAATTTTCTTTTAGGGGGGACTGCAAGGGAGGGTTGGAGTGTGACAATGAGAAGCCCCAAGAGTTTAGGATCGAAATATCACCTGGTTCGGTGAGGAAGTCTTCCTAGGTCAACTCTTGTAGCTTGTTAGCACTATGTAAATCTATTTGGCTGATAAATGGTTTATGGTTATATTGGCGTAGAAAAGTAAAACATGGGCTATGGGGACGATCGGAGGAAGAGATAGAACAAATGACTCAGTGACTGGATTCGAGAGGAGAAGGCTAGGAGAGCAACATCCTTCAGTGTAAACCCTAAAGTGTGGTGGGAGAAAAACACAACAAGTAACTTAAGAGCGTCGTTGTGGACAAATTCAAAGTTATCTTGAGAGGAAATTTTTTTTTCTAAGTGGCGCGAACAAGGGGCATTGTACAATGAATCCGCAGGTTCAAAAATTCGTTCTGAAATAGACAGTATAAGATATGAAATAAAAGGTAACTTGAAACACATATGCAAAGAAAGAGACACAATACATCCAACTATCACAACTAGAATTTTTTCATCAAATCACAGGACCTTTGCATTAAATTTCAGTCAAAAACTCAGATTACATACAATAGAATTCGTTTACTTAATTTTCCAACCAAACTGTCTTACATCGAAAAGATGAAATATATAAACAAGGGCGTCACTTGGGCTTCCCTGCTTTCTAATTCCTAACCCTAAACTAGAAAAAATGCACCACATGCGCCAAAGACTCTTCGTATGGTACTGTATCAAAGTAGGCAATAATCATGCCTATCCACTAACGACTGTCTTCAGGTTTTCCATGGGGTCTGATCATCTGTCAGAATCCGAGGTGGGAAAAATGTGTCATTGTATTTCTTGATCAGGTATCCTAGTGAACAAGTGTCTGTCAAAACTTGTTGTCCGCACTGTTGGTTTCGTCTTCTGTTATGTGCCTATTTGTTGGGGAGTTGTGCACAACAAACAATTGTTCAATCCTTGCAACCATTATAAAAAATGGAAAGATGCTTTATAGGACGCGTATCACTTCAAACCTGTCGTGAAGAAAATTCTGCCTGTTAAACTTTCTCTTTTAGTGCGCTGGAAAGAGCCACACAAATTTCTTTTTTGGTCGCTTCGTATTCTCCAGGATGCTCTGTGTGACTTTCTTTTTCCAACCTTTGCACCTCTCACAACTGGATAATAACATTCTACACCTCTCCAATCTTCCTTTTTATCCATGCCACACTCCCTCCGTGACTCTATGCAGTTGATTCTTCAGTGGTCCTTGTCGCTAGTTGTCGCCTTAATTCCATGTTCTCCTAATAAATCTCGACAATAGCCAGCTTTGCTTGCTTTAGCTGCTGAGATGGAATTCCCTCACTTTCTCCTGTGGCATACGATTTCCTTTCTCTATTCCTGCATTCATGACTCGATTTCCCGGCAGGTTCTATCTGGATGACGCGTTCGAGTAGTTCTTCAGCTGCCAATCCGACGCGCAGTCCTTCTCTAATTTTAGCCTTCATGATATCCTTGTTCTTTCTAGGCCTGCCCTGCCTCTGAGGCAACTACTGTTTGGAAGAGGAGGCTCTTGTCGTCTCCCTCTCTTGTATGAATTCATCTATTTCGGTTGTTCCGTGATTTAATCTGGTCTCTTCTGTAGGTGAAAGAATGGTTTCTTCCACGTCTTTGGGAATGGTCACCGCGAGTGTGAAATAATTCCAATATCTTTGAGGTTCATACCTCGCAGTTTGGCCACTCCGTGCACCCTTTCCTGTGCTCTGAGAAGCCGCCATGGCATGACCAAGGTATACTCTATGCGCAATGTTTTGAATGAATGCACCGGGGAGAGGTTCTGAACCAACTGGATTGGCAAGGGGGAACTGCAAAAAGATCTTAGGCCTGGTTCTATGACTGAAGGGCATGCCAAGCATATGATATTTATAATGAATCGTCCAAGAGAGGAAAAAAATGCTGGAAGCCAATGAATTTATGGCGACAAGATGTTTCAAGTTGAATTTCAGGTTGTTCATGGAAAATCCCCGCGTGTGGAATGTAGGTGATACGGTTTGTTGCGCATGTATAATATGAACGTTGTGATTTTTCATTCCCTTGGACTTCATGATGAACTGATAATAACTATTTCACTTTCTGATGCGACCTTTATTAACCACTTGACTCTACCGGGGTACGTAGAAAGTGGCTTCTTAACGGGATTCGACCTTTTGGGAAAAAACATGGCCGTACCATGTATATAGTTTTCGACTCTGACACCCTTTATCATTTCAAAGGGCCAACCAGAAATTTTTTGACTTCAATATCATGGTGTTACGTACTTGAATTCACATGTTTGGGTGCATGGATCATAACGTGACTCGAAACCGACTCTAAATGGAAAGAAAAATGGTGGCGCTAACAGTTGGCTCCAACGGGGATTCTATCCTCGTTGTGAGGTAGCAAAGAACAGTAGACGAGGTTCCTGACCATTGGGCTTTATTCAATATCTAGACACTAAGAAATATAAATGATGGACATAAAACAAACTAGACTTATTGACACAGCTTCTAGGACCTCAACAGAAACTTAGGGCCTTCACTTCAGGCTTCAATTCTCCGCAGACCTACTAACTCAACGCAAAAATAAAATGATTATTTACAATGAAAAATGACTTAAACATATTTTACTTCATTAGGTAACGTTTGAGGAACCTGTCGTTTACAGTCCCCCAAACAAGACACTCTCCATCCACTCCTTTCAGGAAATAAGCATTGTCCCCGTAGTACGCACCGATTTTGTATGGCCCTCTCCAAAGGTGATCGAACTTCACGTGCTCTCCTTTATCTTAATTTCTCGTGTCCCATATAAACACCAGATCTCCCACCTGAAAATCCTCCAACTTGGAATTCTTGTCAAAATATTTCTTTATCCTCTCCTGATGGAGTTGAGATCGATTATACACCTTCTCCCTCACCTGTTGTGTGTGAATGAGCTGGTTTATCCTCCTTTGTGGATCATTTGGCTCGTCCTCCTGCTCTTGAAACAATTTCCTGACGGGAGATCCCAACACAGTATGGAAGATCACGTCTGCGCCATAAATGATCTCAAAAGGTGACGTTGATATGTATTTTTTGGTGGTAATCTGATCTACCCACAACGCCTAAATAAGCTTCTTATGCCAAGCTCTCTTATTTCCTTGCAAGAGCCTTTTGATGATCCTGGTCAGGCTGTTATTCGAGGATTCCTCTAACCCGTTTCCTTGTGGATAATATGTCATGGAATTCCCCAAGGTTATGTTATAATCATGGCAGAACTTCTCCATCCCTTTAGACTTGAATGCGACTACATTATTTGTTATGATATTAACAGGACACCCGAACCTTGACAAGATGTTTGTCTCCAGGAACTATAAGATGACCACGTCAGTGGCTTTCTTTGTGGGAACCACCTCAATCCAGTTCGTAAAATAATTGGTGGCCATGATAATCTATTTATGTTGCACGAAGGATGGTGGGTTTATCTCTCCTATCAAATCTAGGCCCCACTACATGAAAGGTTCTTCGACTGATATTGGCTTTAACGACAAGGGCTGTAGCTTTCTCCTCCCATCGAAAATCTGGCTATTAGGCAACTAGAGACCTCTTTATATATGTCAGCGAAAATAGTCGGCTAGTAATAACCCACCCTCAGGATCTTGTGCGTGGTGGTATTCCAATAGTGGTGTCCTCCACATTCGCCTCTATGAAATTCCTGTATGGCTCGTGTCGCCTCGTCTTCCAGCAAACAACTTAACGGTATTCCTCCAGGATCTTTCCAATACAATGAATTGTCCAAAACACATAACTTAACAACTTTAAGCTTGAGGAATCTTTCCTTATTATTACTCATGCCTGGAGGGGCCTCGATATTCTCCAATACATATATGATGTCTTCATACCACAGAAAATCAATGAAACATTGAGGCATTTGCGCAACTTTTTATTCTTGAGGACACTCCGATAGATCAACAATGAAGTTCATACCTACAACATCGCAGTCTGACTACGCCATCAACTTCACAAGGACCTGACTCTTGACCATCTTTGTCAGCTTGATCTCAATATCATATTCTAACATGGTTTCTATCTATTTCCCTCTCATTCCTTTCGGGTTAGGCTGAGTCAGGATGTCCTTTACTGTATTGTTGGGCACACATGCAATGACATGGGAGTGCAATATGTATGTCATGAATTCCTTCAAATATTTTACTAAGGCATACACCTGCTTTTCCATAATGTCATACTTTAGTGGAGAGTCCGTAGTGTCCGGCTGAAGTAGGCTATGGGTTTCTCAAAATCATGTTCATCCTTCTACAATAGTACTCCAACAATAGTTTGTTCTAAGGAAAATGAAAAAAGGAGGAAATCCATTGTAAAGTTCGGGCTAGCTAGCATAGGGGATTTAGTCAGAGCCACTTTGATATCTTTGAAGGACTTCTTTTCCAATGGGTTCCACTTAATGTCATTTCCTTTTCTGAGCATACAAGTTATATGTTTTATGATTTCCACTAGGTTTGGGATAAATCTCCTCAAAAAGTTCACCTTACCCAGGAAAGATTGTACCTCCTTTTTTCTACGTGGGGTGTTGATATTCAAAATCCCTTCAAACCTACTGGAGTCTATTTTAATACCTTCTTTGGAAATGATGTGCCCCAAAATATTTCCTTCCTCCACCGCGAAATGAGATTTCCTTGGATCCAGTGATATGTTGAACTATCTGCACTTTTGGAAAACCCTCTTCAAGTGCTCGAGATGTTATTTTTCTGAGGTAGAATACACTGTGATGTCTTCGAGATAAATCATGATGAATTTTTCCTTCTCATCAGAAAACGCAATGTCCATTTCCCTCTGAAAGGTGGCACTAGTGTTCATCAGGCCTAACGACATCTTAGTGTACATGAACGTTCCCCACTGAGTGGTGAAGGAAGTCTTCTCTCTGTCATAGGAGTGGACCATAATTTGGATATATCTTGAGAAACCGTCCAACATGAACATCTTCTGAGATCCCACTACGTTTTTCAAGATGTAGTCCATTTTGGCAAGGGGGCAGTGGTCTTTGAGAGACACCTTATTCAAATTTCAGAAGTCTACGCACAATCTAATTTCACCACTTTTCTTTCTCACAAGTACTAAGTTAGCTACCCACTTCGAGAATCTTAAGGAAACAATAATTTTGTCATCAAAAAGAGTCTTTATCTCTTTCTCGATCAGTGGCATCAACATGGGATTTATCCATATCAGCTTCTATTTGAAAGGTTTCTGATCTTCATTGAGAGGGATAACATGTTGAATCACCTTTGTGTCATACACTTTCAGATCGTCGTAGCTCCACAAAAAGACGTTCGAGAAATCTTTCATGAGTTTTATGTAATCCTGCTTGACCTCCGGATTGAGTGTTTTTGATAATTTTACCATCTTCGGCTCTGCCTCGGTCCCGATGTTGCAGTGTTCCACATCTTTTGTGCTTGTGGTGATCTTGGGGCTCTTAGCCACATCATTTTAGTCAAACAACTTTTCTAGTGGTACCAACCCCTTTGGAATAATATTCTTTTTTAGTTATATTATATCCCTTCCCGCGATTTGGTTCTAGAAAGGGTCATCATCACTATGGGTGTCCGCACCCTCATCTTCATCGCCATAGTATTCCCCGTCGATGTTTGTGTTAGAGAACGCATTGCTCATGAGGAGGAACCTTTCCACCTGTTTTTCATCGCCAAACACCTATCAGTGTTTGATGTTGTCGGTTATTGTCGACCTGTGCTTGACCTTGATTTCATATCTTTTATCTGGAAGAATGGGAATCTTGAAAATCGACGTCGAGGTGGCCAACATGTCAGTGATCTGATTCTGTTCTCTGGGAATAGTAGTCAGGTCATACTCTGAAAATCCTTTGAGAAGGTCCAAAGACATATTTTTGTATGCTCGCAGTCTGGGGTGCTTGGTCTGATACACACCTTTCACCTAATTTTTTATCATCTCGGAATGTTCATGCACTGCTATACTCTGCACGCCTAGTTATTTCAAAAATTGTAAGCCCAAGATTAGCGCTTCATACTCGGTGATGTTGTTATTGCATTCAAACATGATCTTGAATGAACACAAATTCACACTTTCTTTAGGGGGGCTCATCCATATACCATCCCAAACTCCTTCTCGGCTGACTGCACCGTCAAAACTCATGTTCCACACCCCATTTTTTGCGTGGTCTTCTGGGTTGGTGCACTCTATTGTTTCCTGTGTAGTTTTCTCGTCAATTGTCGTGATGGTCATCGATCCCTCTTCTCTGAAGTTAAAATCGTTATAGAATATAGATGAACCTACTTCGGTGTCGACAACATATATAAGATGATTGTGGGGTTGGATCTTGCTTCTTACCATGTATTTCAGTAGCACTTCTCTGTACATCCTTTTGTCATGGCTGAAAACAAGGATAGTGGCATAAGTCATATCCATATGCAACGTGCCCTTCAACTTCACAGCCCACGATCTTGAAAGTAGCATGCCAAACTTTGGGGGTATGTCTGTGATCTGGATTATTTTCGGCACGAAATGAGATCAGAGATGTAATAAAGAAATGCGCAGAGATATCGTAGATATTCAATAGTATAACAGAAATATATCAGAGATGAAACCATAAACACAGATATACAGTAATACACAATTTCTATTAATGAAATAAATGTACAAAGACTGTAAAATACAGAGTGAAAGACTCAATAGAATGGTGGCAGCTTATCTCTGAGAAGAGATGTGACGGCTACTCGCATTCGCAAGAAGATGATTACAATGAGGCTCTGAAGGAATTT
>JZKD02S1729651.1:19413-74574 GCA_000966675.3 Picea glauca | reverse complement strand
TTATTATTAATTGCTCAAAAAGTGCTCAAAAACATGTCTTACAATGCTCAAACTGACAAACCAACTGCTCCAATGGCTTCCCAGCGTCCCAAAACCCCTGTCTGGGCTCTTTCGGAACCTCAATCGGTCGAAAAATGAGAAAGATAGGCCTCCTGGAAGTCTCCTTCTCCAAGCTTGTTGTCTCTGGTTCTACAATTCGCACCCCCCTTTGCATGAACCTGGCTCACACGCTCTTTTAAGCATAAAAACCCAGCACCGGGCGCAACAGCACCAACGGTGCAAACCGTAGGACGGTTAAGGGTGCACCAGCCCCCAACCGCCTCGGCACCTGGGCGTATGGCGCATGTGACCGCGTGCTAGGCAAATGAGTGGTTAAGTCGTTATTCCCGTTTCAAAACCGCATAACTCCTGTGCGTTTTAAACCACTGGTCATATAACAAAACCACGGGTTATAACCCCCGCGCGTTTAACCGTTGGTTATAGTTTCAAACCCCAACGCATATGTTAATACAATATATAACATATATATATATATGGTATACAATCCGCGCGTGACTTGGCGTATACAATGGTCATATGTTGTGGAATGAAACCACGGGTCAGGGCTAATCCCCGGCCCGACCCCCCTTTCCATTACATACATGAGTAAGTTTAAATATATGCGCATTTGATATATGAAACAAGGAACAAGTCGGCATAGTGGTTAGCAGACGGTTGTGAAATCATTACATATGAGGGGAGGTCCGGGGGTCGAACCCCGCGGACTCCCATTACATTTTATATAACCCATAAACCAATAATGAGGGGGAGACGTGGCGCCCATGGATTGGGCCACGTGTCCTCATATTATATTCCACCAACCGGACACGTGTCATCACCCGATTCACCAGCAATCAACCAATAAAAAACTTCCTCGTCATCACCGTACAACTTGTACGGCCCAGCCACGTCAGACCATACGGACTGTACGGACTGTATGGATAGGTACAGTCAGCATCAAACTTTTGCTTGTTTGGCTTGGCGAATAGATCACGATATCTTCTCCATACGGACTCCGTTTGAGAAAGTAAATATACCGTCAGAATCAGGAAGACGAGACGGACGCAATGGTACTATTTTCGTCGCATTTCGAGCACTTTGAAAATTGAGCAAAATTTGATCCCCTGATCATACCATCCAAAGAGATTTAAGGTCCTTTGTTTATTAAGTAAACAACATTATATACAACATCTGCTCATAACTGTAAGGGAAAACCAACATGTAATCTCATACTCCTTGCACGCTCCATGATTTTCCTGTTCATCCTTTCTGACATAGCATTTTCTTGTGGTGTTCTTGGAACTGTATTCTCTGTACGAATTCCATGGTATGAATAGTAATCATTAAATTCCTTGCTAAAATATTCACCTCCATTATATTATCTGAGACACTTCAAACTTTTTCTTGTCTCATTCTCAACCAAAGCTTTCCATTTCTTAAAAGTATCAAAAACATCATATTTTTGTTGAATGCAATAAACCCAAGTTTTTCTAGTTGCATCATCAATAAAAGTAACATAATAACTAGATCCACCAAGAGATGATACTTGAGCTAGTCCCCATACATCTGTATGCACAAGTTCTAACCTTTCATTCTTCTTTTCTTTTCCGACTCTGAGAAATCTGACTCTCTTCTATTTTCCATAAACACAATGCTCATAGAAGTCCAAATCAATTTGTTTAAGATCTGGCAACAAATTTATTTTGTGAAGTATATGCATCCCCTTCTCACTCATGTGTCCAACCCTATGATGCCACAGTGTTGTATCCACTCCTGTATAATCTAAAGAGATAGAAGAGTTAGTACTTCCAGTACATAAATACAATGTACCTACCTTCTCTCCATTTTCTATCACCAATGATCCTTTGATGACCTTCCATGTCTTATTTGTAAATATGGATATACAACCTTCACTTGCCAACTGTCCTGTTGAAATTAGATTTTTCCTTCGATATGGAACATGTCTTACCTCTTTTAACAACCATTGGTTTCCATTGTGTTGCTTTATTTTTACCTTTCCCATTCCAACAATTGTTCATGGTGCATCATCACCCAAATGAACCTGTCCAAAATCACCTTGAAAATAATCTAGAATTTTTTTCCTATGGAGTGTGGCATGAAATGAAGACCCTTAATCTACTACCCAAGACTCAGAAATATTATCTACACAAAGAATCAAAACATCTTGTAACATTTGCTTCCTGATTTCTCTCTTGTTGTCCACCTCTTTGTTTCTTTAGAGCTCTGCAGTCTTTCTTCAGATGTCCTTTCTTCCCAAAATTCCAGCACTCTATCATTCCAAGTCTGGATTTGGATCTTCCCTTCCTATAATTCTCGCGATTCCCTAGGCCCTCCCCTCTATCTTTTTGTATTCCCCTATTCTCCATGTTCAACGCATTACCTGATGTCTCACTTGTGCTTTTCCATCTCATTTCCTCACTAAGGATAACACCAACAACATCATCAAATTTTAAAGTATTTGAACCAGAGAAAGAGTTACTTACAACCATGACCAAGCCATTCCATCTTTCTGGCAATGAGCACAATATTAGAAGAACACTGACCTTGTCATCAAAGTCCACTTTTACAGAACATAGCTGATTAGTAACTGTATTAAAATCATTTAAATGATCTGCAATAGACCCACCTTCTGAAATATTCATATTAAATAATATCTTCATTAGAAATACCTTATTTGACGCCAAGGGTTTTTCATACAATTTAGTCAATGTGTCCATCAAAGCCTTCATTGTCTTTTCTTCCGAAATATTGAAAGGCACCGACACTGCCAAGCTCAGTCGTATCGTTCCTAGATCCTTTATGTCAAGAATATCCCATTCTTCATCCTTCATGGTCGTCGACTTATTTGATACTCCGCCCAATGGTAGGAATAGATCCTTCTTATATAAATAATATTCCATCTACATCTTCCATAACTGGTAGTTTTGGCCATTAAATGTTCGACCCTAAACTTTCCATCTTCCACCATTGCTCCCACTCGAACTAGGAACCCTCCTTTCCTACGAGTTACCTTTCACTATGATAGCAATTGTTAGAAAAATATGACCGTGGATCAATAAAATAAAACAAATGTGGAAACAAAACATAGAAGATACACAATACAATAGACACACATATTTACGTGGTTCACCCAGTGTGGGCTACGTCCACCAGAGAAATTGCCAAGTCCTTCCTTGTTATTATCCAACAAATGAAGGGATACAATCTACAACAAGCCTGCTATAACTTCATCTTCTTTATCTCACAGTCTCCTATCTCAGAATACAATATTCACAATGATACATAGTCGAAATATATTTCTCTCATAAGAGAGGGTTTCCTTCTAGCGAAAAAAACCCTAGCATTCCTTCTATTGTTAGATCTGCAACAATGAAATTACAATATACTTTTACAATGCAGAGGGGGTAACTGAACCCCACAGATGGGGTAACCCCCCTCTACACTCCATCGCGTGGAATATTCTACATACTTTTGGGGTGTAAATACTTCATGGGGTATAAACACGGCTGAAAACAAAAGACCTTTGAATCAGGTAGATAATCAAGCTCCACAACCAACAAAATGTTCCCTAACGTCTTCCCCTCTACTCCGACCTCCTGATTATAATATATGTTCCTTGTTGTATTTGGTTTTTGCAGAGATGACCATCGACATGGTCTTGGTCCAGGCAGATTACATGCTCAAAGAACACGTTATCTATTATCTTAGTCGAGGCCTGGTTGGACTAGAACTGAACTACTTTCATGTTGAGAAACTTGCTTGGGTAGCTGTCCACACTGTCCAACTATCTTATTCTCAACAACACTTTATATCTTCGGGACGTTGATTTCATTCTTCAAGGATGTATCACCCACGAAGAAGAACAACTCATTTTGAATAACTGTCACACTTGAGCATGTGGCGGTCATTTTTCTGGGTTGACAATAGACAAAAATATTCTACATGCAGGATACATTTGGCCCTTTTTAATCAAGTATTGTGTTGAGTCGGTCAAGAAGTGCCACTCGTGCCATATATTATGTCGAAAGATGTGGGAACACCCTTCTCCTATGTTTCTAGTCATTGTTGTTAGTCCTTTCACTAAGTGGGGGATTGATTTCACTACATGTCACCTGGCTTCAACCAGGGGGCATCGTTACATCATCATAGTTGTATACTACTTTACTAAGTGGTTCGAAGCTATGTCAACATTTAACAATGATGTCGAAACCGTTAGGCTTTTCATTTTCAATCAGATAGTAGCGAGATTTGGTATCCCGAAGGAGATTGTCACTGACCATGGCAGTCAATTCCAGAATAAAATGATGAATTAATTAACATCAAAGTTGGGGTTTAAACAAGAACCTTCATCACCCTATTACCCATAAGAAAATGGTCAGGTTCGAGATGTGAAGAAGTCTCTCAAGACTATTATTCAGCAAACGATCTATTCAATCAAGTATAGTTGGAATTTGATGTTATATTCAACATTGTGGGCATACTGAAGTTCTGTAAAGACTGCCACTGGTTTTTCACCTTTTCAAGTCATCTACGGGCTAGAAGCAATCTTACCCATTGAGTGTCAGATCCCTTATTTAAATTTGGCAATGGAACTGCTTCCTGATACTACAACGCTTGAGGAAAACCTTATATATCTCCATAATCTCGATGAGCAGCATCGTGATGCATCCTTGGCTAACGTGGATCATAAGAAATGAGTCAAGTGTCCATATGATCGATCCGTTCACCCTCATATTTTCTCCGAAGGAGATCTTGTCCTGGTTTATGACCAAGACAAATATCCCCTGGGGGTGGGCACATTCCAACCCATGTGGTTCAGACCTTTCTTTGTGAAAGAGGTCTTAGTAAAGTGCACTTATCGTCTGCTTGATTTTGAGGGAAATGCCTTAATGGAGCGTAGAAATGGGCTCTACCTTAAGAAGTATTAATCTTAGGTCAATCACCTAGGTGAATTCTTGTATATATGTATAGCCTTTTATACATTTTTGTCCTTTTGTTTTGTGGACATGTAGTTATTTATGTCTTCTTTTTCATTGTGGAATATGTAAAGTGAATCAGAGGTTTACTTTGGGATTGCGGATGGCTCTAGCCGACACACTCGGAGGCATGCTTCTGCAACTTGGGTGATTTTCACACCTGGAGGTCGGTTGCTATCTTCCAGAGGTATTTTTCTAGGAGACACAACCAATAATGTTATCGAGTACAGTGTAGTGATATAATTTCTATGTGATGCTTTGTCACATGGCATTTCTCACCTCCGGGTTTACTTATATGCTCAACTGGTTGTGTCGTAGTTAAATGGGGTTTACCATGTTTATGATCCCACTCTTCACCGACGATTCCTTAGGCCACATCTCTTAGAATGATATTTTGATTATATTACGTATATTCATGTTCCTAGGAGATTTAATCATTTAACCAATACTATAGCTAATCAAGTTTTAGATTGACATGTTTCTCACATGTAAAATAAAAAGCACACACATACACATGTAAATGCATTTGTAAAAGTTCCATCCATAAAACAAGATATATATATAACCAAAATGGTGTCACAAATATAAAAGTAGGAATGAAAGACTCAAAAGTTATCGGTATACATGGTTGGGATTAATCCCTCAAAATACATAGTACAAAAAGTTCCCTCGGCACGTAAATTTTCTGAGGCTATCTAAGGTATGGGCCTATTGGCCCTACTGTATTGGATGATGGCATTTGAAAGATGCTGGAATAATTGGACCCAAGTCTGAGGCACCCCTACTACATGTGGATGCATAGCTGGGGGGAGATCCTCGATATTATCCATAGGAACTACACGAGTGAGAGAAGTAAGGTTTCTCTCCACCCATCGTAGGACTCTATTAGCCTCTTGGGCAAGGGTTCCTCCTGTAGCTGTCGGTCCTCGTGTTTCTGTTGGTCCTACTTTTGGTCAAGTATGTCACCTATTCCTAGAAAAGTATGTCGGTCGTATTGGTCCCACATCTATATATAACATATTCGTAAGCTAGTACTCTGACACACACATAAAAAGGATATATATAAAAATTAAAAATTTAATAACTTCAAAAATGTGTTACCTATATCTCCACTCTCCTCGCCAGGGGGGAACTAGCATGTCAGGATCTATGAGGAAGCTAATCCCTACATAGGGATAATCCTCTATGACTGGGATCTGATGTTCCTACCAGTCAAAGAATTTGTCGTCGAAGGCCTCTTCGATCCTTCCTCCACCCTGTCTAGGAAGTAATACTTCCCACTTACACATTGTTGGGAAGGAGGAAAGATGCCCCCATACTTTCTCTCTAGGACTGAGAGTGGGAACCCCCTCGAAGAATAAGGAACACAAAACAGTACCAAACACAAAGTTCTTGTTGGTACACCTATGAATTTCTGTGAGTTGTCTCTTCATGCATACTAGCATGGTAGTGCTCCAGTAAAAAATGGTCGCCTCTAAGAACTGAACTGCATAATGCATCTGTACAAGGGAGGCTTGATGGAGTGATGTGGATCCAGTAATCTTTCTGATCATGAGTAAAATCACTTGTAAAGAGAGGCTAGTAATATTGTGAATTGGTACCTAAGAGCCTACTTTCTTTGTACCAGCCTCACAATGAATCACAATGTAGTATTCAATGTTGTATGGACATGGAGGAAAGGTCCTCAAGTTAACTCGTTCTCCTCTCCTAGAGAGGTCGGTCAAGAAGTAAATATCCTATGTGGTTTGGGTCAATGATTGACCCTCCACCATGAATGCTTCTACATCTAGATGCCAATACACTACCAAAGTATATTAATAAACCTTAGTTTTTCCCTCATCAATGGACACTGGAAGAATTTCCAAAGGGCACACTATTTTAGCGTAGCAACCACTGCAGGGTCCTCCTCAACTAGGACATCTAGCTCCTCATTCTCCCTCTCTCTCCAGTGCACATACATCCTATCAAATACAAATATGGAGAAGTTTTAGTTTCTTATATTTTCTTTTTTCAAATCAAAAGGAGGTGTACGTGGGATGTAGTTGACATAGTTGCGTATGTACTCAGGTTATTTATTACTCTTCCTGAGTACATACACGGGCTGACCTTGGACAACCCACATACATGCAGGCACGACCATTTTTCAAAGGCATTCCCCTCCCAAAATAAAAACTAAATTCATATAAGTAAATTAAATTGCAGGAAAGGGGATTTTGTACTTACTTGGTTCAAGTAGGAGGGTTTTATGTCCACCGTAGCTCCCAGAATTGTCTTTTTTGACAAAGGGGTTTTTTGAATTTCTGTTAATTTCCAAGTTGCAATGGTAAAAATGAGTTGTCCACCTCTATTTATAGACTTTTTTGGACCTTTTTGCCATAATTTGGCCCCCTTTTTCACTTTTCCTGGCTTGGTGGTTTCTTGAGTTCTCTTTTGAGTTATCCTTCGGTCACCCTGATAAACTAGTCCTTATGGTTTGGTAATTTTTTTGAGATTGGTTACATTTACGTCATCCCTTGGTAAAAGTCATTTTTTCCAACTTTTTCATATAAGTTAGGATTTCAATCCCAACTTTCTGCATCTCGTTGTCTTTTCCACTTTTCCAAAGGATCGACCCCACTGAAGTGAAACACATACCTTCTTTGTTTCTTTATAAGTGTTGTAATTAGGTGGTAGATCCTACCTCTACATGGATTCCCTAGGTAAATCCTTTGCTACATTTTGGCGTCCATGCTATCAGTTTTGACTATAGGCTTGGGAGTCCTTGTTAGTCCCATCATGATTACATATTGAAGCCTAATTATTATTGTTAATCATCATTCTTTTCCTTACCCTCAAGACTCCCTAGTGAGCACACTTTGTTGTCTTTCAAGCTCACTTTAAAATTTGAAAGCAACATCCAATGAGACTATATATATTATTTTTTATCTCATTTGGATTATTTGAGAAAATTATCCCCCTACAGTCTTCTTTAAACCCTTTCCAGTCTCTCTAAAATTGAAAAGATTTATGAGTGATCTTGTTTCCCTTCACACTCGCCAAAATCTAATTTGAAGGCACTAATGTCTGGCAGTAGTTTACCCCTTTTTCGGTCCAGATGGTTAATTTCACGAATAAATGTATTCTCTAGGAACATTGGTTCGCTAGAAAAGTATTCTCAGGCATAAGTTTAACCCTTTTTCAGGCACGAGGGACTAAATTTTCTAAAAAGGGACATTCTCCTTGGTTATGGGTTATCTCTTTTTTGGGCCTTGGAGATTACTTACGAAAAAGGAACCCCTCCGGAGTCCATAGTTAAGATCTTTTCAGACTACCTAGATATGCAAATACTTTCAAGTGACCTTGTTCCTTCAAAGTCGTTAAATTGGTCCAGAAGAACATCTACTTGGCATGAGCTTAACCCTTTTTCCATCCAGTAGAATATTGGGGAAAAAGGTACGCATTAGGATATTTGTCTCACCGGGAGAGTTCTCCTCAGTTATGTTTTATACTTTTTCGAGCTAAGGAGACTAAACCTAGAAAAAGGTTGTGAGTCCATAGTTAATCTCTTTTAAGAATCCTTAAAATTGAAAAGATAGATGAGTGATCTTGTCTTTTTCACACTCATTAAAATAGTTTTGAAAAGACGCCCTTTCAGTGCAAGTTTAACCCTTTTTCGAGACGACTGGACTAATTGCAAAAAAGTTACTCCCTGGAGTTTTTTTTTTCATTTTTTTAGACACTCTAAACATGAAAAACCACCAATCTTTCCTTCTCTGGGCTCCTAAAAATTTTCATGGAAGGATTCTTGTTGTGCCATGCTTAATCACATTGCGGGTATCATATTTGAATCTTTGGCCTAATTCCAATTCCATGTTGTTGTCAACTGAACCTTTAAAGCATTCCTTATACGTGATCCTTGCAACACGTTTTGCCTCTGCAATTCGACACCTTGACCCATGGAGGAATTTTCATCGAGTGTCCTTATCCTTCACGTGTCTCCTTTCCTTCAGAAGTAGTATGTTCCATGCGCTTGGAACTAGTTTTCTTGCTCATGACACTTGTTCGTCCTTTGTAACATAACATTGTTGTATTCTTTTTCAAGCTCATTTAAAAATTGAAAAAGACAAAAAAATCAAATATTCCAAAAAGAGGGGACGAGAAATATACATTATTTTTTTGACAAGAAAGATAGTCTCCCTTGGAAAAAGCACATCCTTTTTTTTGTTCGTCAAGAATTGGGATCCATTATGACCTTAGGAAGTTGTTCTAGATACATAGAGTTGTTTCCTCCTCCATTTGGTTACTCTTCCAAACATATGGAGAGTTTGCGGTGCCTCCAACATCACATACTTGTCGATGTTACGTTACATGAGTCTGATCATCTTTTGTGATTTTTTCCAAGGGAAGTTTTATCCAACCTGATTCGACCTTTCTCCATTTTGTCTCTTGGCTTTCATGAGTCATCCATACCAAGAGTCAAGTCAAGTCCAGATTCAAAATCAATGAACTTCTCTACTTGATTATCGAGATCCTCCAGTATTTTCTTGGTTGCTTGTCCAATACCTTAGGGTAGTGAGTCTTACACTCCCATCTTACTCCTACCTGAGTTTTTAAGATCTCGAAGTTGTTTTTCAAGATATGAATTTTTCATCTCCAGCTGCAGGCGTCACTAGCTTCTTGAAGATGCATATTGTACGTGCATATCTTCAATTGATTTTGAGATGTAGATCCACTATGTATAGCTCGCGGCTACACTTTATACATTTATATGAAATGTATCTATAGTGTACTTGATTGGTATCCATGATTAGTTCATCACGAGCATGGGTATGCCCACCTCGGAGAGATAATTGTTATTTTGTAGATGGCACCTCTTGAAATCTGGTCCCGGGCTCACTCGACTTCGTGCATTCCCTCTGGTGAATATATTTTAATGTATTTTGGCCATTAGTTTCTCTTATGACATTTCACATTATGGGGCATATTATATAGCCCTAAAATTACCTACTTATGCATACATGACATTGGCCTTTCTACTTGCACAATTTTCCAAAATACTACTCAGGAAATCTATTTAAAAAACCATTTTTTGGAGCATGTATATGCCCTTTTTCACTATTGCCCATGTAAAACCACTTGTTTCATGATAGAAATCCCACGTACATACACTAGTTGCATACTAAACAACCCACATTTTCTTCCAAAAGTTGCAAGAAATAAAATGTTCCAAGGAATTTGGTGGAATTAACGGGCAATTGGAGGTTTCCCAATCGATTCACCTGTTAGAGAATGTCCCCAAACTAAATAAATTATCCTTTTTTCATATAAAAGGATGTATTGGGCTCTCATTCCAACATCAAGCATTAGAACGGTGAAACTTTTCCCAAATCCGTTTTCCCTCCTTTCCCAAGTATTTGCAACCCTTCTAAGTTCTTGTCTCAACACTCCCTCTTTAGGCTTTTCTCCTATACAATCCATTCCCTTCTTTGGAAGTGATCAGCTGATTGTGAGACAACACATTGGGATAAGTGCACTTGGATAAATACCAAGAGGAGCCTGGACTAGGTTCGCAGGACTGTCGGCCTACAAAGGTTGTAATTTCCAATATTTGAATATTGAATAAAAGAAACTTGTTCCTAGCCCAAATAATGTATTTATGTATTTAATTTTATTTATGCATAATGATTTATATCTAACCCTAATTGATGAGTAGAAATAGAATGTTTTTAGCATTGTTTTCCTAAGTACTCTTACAAGTCATCTTTGGGAGGAGACTTGTAGCTTGGGAAGCTATAAATTTGGAGGTGGTCTACATCAAACGTTGGACTAAAGGTATTTCTTCTGATCCACCTTTCTATTTCTTTATGTTCATCTTTTTGGAGTTTTTGGGGTATTTTAGGAATTAGATTATCTTTTAATGGAGTTCATAGCTCTGTCTATACTTATAACCCTCGTATAGTTATAGGGGTATTTTCCCACTAGCACTCGCCACGTAATTAACTATATCATATTTCTTCCCCTTTCAAAAGAATAGTGGTTTAACATCTCCCTTCATTTTAGTAACTCTGGGATAATCCATATACACCACTTAATGTGCTTCATTCAAAATTAAATTTATGAATTTTTCATTTGGTGGTACATAAATTCTTCCATTATATCTTAGTAACCCATCAATATCCAAAGAATAGCCCTCATATCTAGGTACCATCATGATATTTTGTCTGATATTGTCTTTTACTTCCTTGTACCAGTCATCATCAATCTGTAATGTTAAAATCTTCTCTCGAAGATTCATCTTTAGGGGTATTACTGAGAAAATGCATGGTATTCGACTCAACACATCTTCTACTTTTTTAATTGTTCCTTTAATACATGTTATTTCAAAATCATACTTGGTTAAAAGTTTTGACCAATGCCTTTGTCGTGCGTTCAAGTCACTCTGAGTAAAAATGTGTTGTAATCCACTATGATCAATTTTCAACTCAAATTTCCATCCAATAAGGTAATGTCTCCAAACTTGTAAGGCATAAACAATCACTAATAATTCCAAATCGTTTGTTGCGGAATTCTCTTCATGCCTTCTTAGATTCCTAGAAATATATGCAATAACTCGTCCTTGTTTCATTAATACTCAACCTAATCCTTCCTTGGATGTGTCAGTGCATACTAAGGAGTCCTTGTCCATATCTGAAAATGTTAGTATCATTGTTGTTGTTAATAATTCTTTAAGATTATAAAATGCTTCAGTGCATTTCTGTGACCATAAGAATTTCTTATCTTTCTTTTGCAATTCTGTAATTGTATTTTCTATTTTTGAAAAACCTTCGATGAAACATCGATAGTAACCTGTTAATCCCATAAAACTATGTACCTCTTGCATGTTCTTTGGTGTTCTCCATTCCATAATAGCCTCTACCTTCACTATATCCACAAAGATACCTTCTCCATAAATAATGTGTCCCAAATAGTAAATCTTTGTCTCATAAAAGGAACACTTCGAAAACTTTCCGTAAAACTTGTTTTCTCTTAAACATTGAAAAACTAATATTAGATGTTCGTTGTGATTCTCTTTTATCTGAGAGTAAATTAATATGTTATCAATAAATAAATGTATGAACTTGTCCAAGTATTCACAGAATACCCCATTCATTAAGCTCATGAATACACCTGGGGCATCTGTCAATCCAAAAGGTAATACAGTGAATTCATCATGTTCAAATATTGTCTTAAGCATTGTTTTAGGAATGTCTTCCTCTTTGATTCGAAACTTGTGATACCCCGATCTCAAATCAATCGTTGAAAATAATATTGATCCCTTCATTTAATAAAATAAGTCTTCAATTCTCGGGAATGGATATTGATTCTTGATCGTGGATTTGTTTAATTGATGATAGTCAACACAAAGCCTCCACGATCTGTTCTTATTTCTTAAAAAATTACTGGCACACCCCACGATGATACGCTTGGACATATATGTTGTAAGGACCTGATTTAATTAAGCCTAATAAAACTCATAAATTTAAACAGATAAGATTACTTCGATGCATAAACAATAAGTAATTTCTTTCATTCAACATATAAGCAACATAAATTTAAATAACAACATGCTAATAATTTTAAATAACCATCACATGTTCATGAGAATGCGTACATAAAAATACCTTTGTCTGATGCTAAATTCCCGACCTCTGATTTTCCTCTCTGCTACTCTGCCCAGACTCTGCTTGATGCTCTAACCAAACCCTGTCCAAAACTGACTAACCATCCATCCAGCTAGGAGCAGCCTATACGGCTCCCTAGCTCTAGGATTCCGTGAGGATTCCTGGCCCCCGAGCCCAAAAATCCTAGCAACTTGGTGCCCCCTGCAACAGTTCACCCAAACTCCAAAACCAAACTCCCCAAAGCCAAAAAGATATCCAATAGCCAAAAATATAGTCCTCTCCTCCCAATTTTTCATAATAATCCCCTTCTCGAAGGCCTCTACCTAGTCATATCTCCCCTCATTCACCGACTCCCTACCCTCCTTTAATGCCACCCACCTTATCCCTCCATTTATTACCCTATCCTTCCATTTATTACCTTATCCCTCCACTCAATGCTTCATTCCCCCCTTGCATATGTAAAGTCGTATCATAAATAATTTAAAGTTATTAAGCCCCTTTAATTCATTACCCGAACCTTTAATGAGTCAATGAATTAATTAATTAATCAATCAACATATATAACAATTAATTAATAAATAAATAATATTATTAATAAATAATCATTGTTTAACTAAAACATATTAGGACAGTTAATTATCTAATTAATTATACTTGATAAACCTTAAGCAACCATTTAACTAGGGTTGTTACATACACCCACCCTTCAGGAAACTTCGTCCCGAAGTTAAAATATTTTATGATACAAGGGAAAAGACACATGGTTCACACATTCATAATGATTAACCGACATTATTAGTAAGCCGAGAAAACTCATACATACTAGTGTACAGGTATAAGAAAGGCATGTGTAGCTAGTACATACAAGTCTCGTGCATGTACTAATAATCAATAACTATCACCCTTATAGTAATTTATGTATGCATCCAATCCAATCAACAAGATTATTATTTTTATAAAAGATAATAAACCAATCCAATGTTTGTGAAATCCTTTAATTACAATTATCTAGTTCAACAATTTTATTTAGACAACTGTGGTTTAGTTACGTAATTATTAATATTCATATATACACATTTTATTTTCAGAAGGAAGAACAATAAATTCCACCATAAGATAAATCTCCATACACTATTAACTATTTCTACTCATCCTTCCTCCCTAACTTACTTCCATATTCATTCCTATCCTTCCTCTGTTGGACTATCTTGGAGCGTCAACTATATTGACCTAACTCCAAATAGAAACGGTAAGCGAAAGTGTCACTATCTATAGGGACCGTACTTAATTAAATCCAAAATTTAGTACATCTAAACATATAATTCCTTTCTCATACATAAATAATTCATTCACCATCATATAACCATAAATATTCAACAGAATTTATCATTTATCTACAGCATGAAAATAACTCAGCAATTCATAAATAAAATACCTTCTTCTGATGCTAATTCTTGCTGATATGGTTGTCCTTTCCCTGCTACCTTGCCTAGCCTGATGCACTGGCCAACTCTGCCCAAACCGACTAACCTCCCAGCCAACTAGGAGAAACCTGTCTGGCTCCCTAGCTCCAGGAAACCAAAAGGAATCCTAGCCCCTGTGCCCAAAACCCCAAGCAACCCCATGCCCCTTGCAATGATTCACCCAAAAACCAAACTGCTCAAACCAACCAATATCCCATAGAAAAATATGTCACAGAAAATCCTCCTGTCCTCCCAATGCTCCCTCAAAATACTTCCTCCCCCAAAAATAATCCTCCTCCTTTCCCGTAGGACTTTCCCGTCATATTCCCCCTTCACCGACTCTCCCCCCCTTCATTAATTTCCTTATCTCCTTCTTTATTACCTTATCCCCTTCTTTATTATCTTATCCCCTCCATTTAATGTTTCTTTCCCCCCCTTTCATATGTAAGTCTTTAATTAAATAAACTAAAATTATTAAGCCTCTTTAATTCATTACTCAAATATTTAATGAGTCTATTAATTAATTAATTAATCATCAACAAGTATGAACAATTAATTAATTAATATTATTAAGAAATAATTATTGTTTAACTCAACATATTAGGACAGTCAGATTATCAAATTAATTAAAATTAAAAATCCCTATGCGTCTATTTAACCAGGGTTGTTACATACACTCACCCTCCAGGAAACTTCGTCCTGAAGTTAAGGTATCTCATGGTACAAAGGAAAAGAAACATGGTTCACACATTTATAACAATTACCCAACACTATTAGTAAGTAGTCGTGAAAACTCATACATAGTAGTGTACATGTACAAGAAATGCATGTGTAGCTATTACATACAAGTCTCATTCATGTACTAATAATAAATAACTATCACTCTTTAATATTATGAATATGAATATTAACTAGTTACGTAATTATGAATATTCATATATACATATTTTCTTTTTAGAAGGGAAAACATTAAATTTCATCATCAGACAAATCTCCATGCTTTCGTAACTATTTCTACTCATTCTTCCTCCCTAACCTACTTCCATCTCCCTTCCTATCCTTCCTCTGTTGGACTATCTTGGAGCGTCAACTATATTGACCTAACTCCAAATAGAACCCATAAGCGGAAGTGTCACTATCTCGACCAAGCTTCCCTAGCAGGCAACTGACAATCATCATCACATGTCTTGAGGAGTGTGAGCTAACACCGTCCTCCCATGACTTTAGGTTTCGGAGGATACACGATGGGAAATGCCTCCACCCCTTCTAATCATAACTAGGGTCCACACCCTACAATGGAATATACAGTGGCACCGTGTTGCTGAGAGTTTTGTCATCATTTATTTGGTTTTGGGCAGTCTCATCACCTGAAATCCTGCACTGGTTCACATATCATATCAGTGCATCCAAGCCAATATAATTTCACATACAAATATTTATACCATAATGTTTCTTAGCTAGTGGTCATGACATTCACTTTCATCATTATCATCCCTTGGCTATCTCATAGCCCATAATCTACAGATTATTCTGTAACAAAAGCTCATACATTTCTATGCATTATCATCATGTAATTGCATGCAATCATCATTTCAATTCGGTATCCGTGTACCAACAACTGAACATCAAAGTTTTCAGTTAGAAATAGATCTCATAATATCCCATAATTCAATTTCAACACCCATTCATAAAATTATCATTTACCAAATAGTTTGCATCATATCCAACATCATCAATAACATTTAAACATTCATAAAATTTACATTCTCACAATATGTCGCATCATATACATCATCATCAATAACGTTTAAACATTCATAAAATTTACATTCACATAGTAGATCACATTATATACATCATCATCAATAACATTTAAACATTCATAAAGGTTCATACATCTTAAAGTTTAAGTGTATCATTTAATAGTTTCACTGTGACTAGAAAATAAAGTATATAACCCTCAGGTAATCCTGACTGTCTAAGTCAAAAGATGGTGTTACATACACCCCACCTCTGAGAAACATATTCTCGAGGTGGTCAAAAAAGTGAGGGATAGTCTCATCATAGTGTCTCAGTGTCTTCCCAAGTAGAAGATCATGGACTATACTTGTCCCATTGGATCTTAACTTGGTCTACCAGACGGTTCCTGAGCTGTCGAACTCTACGGTCCAATATGCGTAATGGTTCTACCATGAGAGTTCCCACGTTCGATACCTACAATTCCTTCCAATTTAGTTTATGTGATTCATCAGCAACATAATGACGTAAAATAGATGCATGAAATACATTATGAGTTTTATGCAAGTGGGGTGGCAGTACGAGACGATAGGCAATGGGTCCAATTTTCTCTTGGATTCTAAACGGTCCTATAAATCGAGGTGACAACTTTGTCCCCTTCCCAAACCATATGGTACTCTTATTATGCCTGATACGAATGAAAACTTGGTCTCCCACTTCATAACTTCTATTGGTCCTGTGTGCATCCGCATAACTTTTCTGCCTATCCTATGCTTTCTTTAGTCTCTGCCTAATCTGAATCACCTATTCCTCCATCTCTTGAATCAATTTTGGCCCAACTCAACGACGTTCTTCATGGCCTTCGATACAGAGCTTCGTAGGGTGGCATTCCGATGGAGCTATGAAAACTATTATTGTAGGCAAACTCTACCAAAGGTAGGTACTTCTCCCACTATCTTTGATTATCCATGAAATACATCCTAAGCATGTCTTCCATGGCTTGATTTACCCTCTCAGATTTCCCATCTATTTCAGGATGATAAGCTATGCTTAAGTTCAACTGAGTCCCCAATGTTGACTGCAAACTTGTCCAAAACCTAGAACTGAATTTGGAGTCCCTATCTGAAATGATCTTCTTAGGTATCCCATGCAAATGAATAACCTCGCTTACAAACACATGTGCCACATCAGTGACATCGTAAGTGTCTCTAACCAGAATAAAATGAGCACTCTTTGTTAACTTATCAACTATCACAAGAATGGCATTGTGTCTATGAGATGTGAGCAGCAACGCCACAACAAAATCCATAGAGATGACTTCCCACTTAGACATAGGAACATCATGTGGTTGTAGGAGGCCTACTGAGTGATGGTGGTTGGCTTTCACTTGTTGACACTCTAGGCACTTGGAAATGAAATGAACTACATCGCACTTCACGCCTACCCAGAAGAAAATATTCCTCATGTTTGCGTACATCTTCTTCACACCTGGATGTGCACAATAAAGTTCTCTATGGGCTTCCTTCAGTATGATGCTTCGAATATCCTTGTCTTCAGGGATGTACATCCTTCCTCGATATATTAACAGTCTGTCTACTTCCAGACTATATCCTTCATACTTTCGATTTAATCGCCTCCCACTCTGGAGGTTCGAAGAAACCTTTAAATACCAACCATCTCCTTGGAGTTGTGTCAACACATGTTCCCTCAGATTGACCTTTAAGGGTAACAAGGAGAAGATACATGGTCTCCTACTCAAGGCATCTACAACCACATTTTCCTTCCCCTTGATGTATGAAATACCAAAATCGTACTCACTCATAAACTCACTCCAACACCTTTGCCGAGCATTCAGATCCCTTTGAGTGAAGAGATGTTTTAAACTTTGATGGTCCATTTTGAGCTCAAAGTTTCACCCCACAAGATAGTGCCTCCAAATTTTCATAGCTATCATTATAGCTGCCAAATCTAAATCATGAGTAGCGTAAATCTCTTTGTGTTTCTTCAACTTTCTTGATGCATAAGATATCACTCCTCCTTCCTACATTAGCACGACCCCCAACCGTTGCTTCGAGGCATCCATGCAGACTGTGAAGTCCTTTTCCATATCCGACACTCGTAGAATTGGCACACTAGTTAGTAACCTCTTCAGCTCAATGAATGCACTATCACATTCTTCTATCCATTCATACCTAACCCCCTTGCATTGCAAAGTGGTGATGGGTTTCGCTATTTTGGAGAATCCTTCCACAAATCTCCAATAATAACCTGCTAGCCCCATGAAACTTCTCACCTCATGGGCATGTTTCGGCACTGGCCACTCCATAATGGCCTTTACCTTTTCTGGGTACACAGAGATTCCTTTGCTGGAAATGATATGACCTAAATAATGAATTTCTTTCTGGAAGAAGGAACACTTTGACAACTTCCCATACAATTTGTTCTCCCTAAGGCAGGACAACACTACTCGTAGGTGTTCCTCATGTTCTCTTTCATTCTTGGAATAGATGAGGGTGTCATCTAGAAAGACTTGTAAAAAATGATCTAAGTACTTCCAGAATACACCGTTCATGAGGCTCATGAATAATGTTGGGACATTGGTCAATCCGAAAGGTACTATGAAAAACTCGTAATGTCCAAACTGAGTTCGAAAGGCAGTTTTTGGGATATCACCTTCCTTAATCCTTAACTGGTGATACCTTGATCGCAAATCAATCTTTGAGAATATCGTTTCTCCTTTCATATGATCGAAGAGGTCATCTATTCATGGCATTGGGTACCTATTTTTCACTGTAGCATGATTCAAGTCCATGTAGTCTATACATAGTCGCAAGGATCCATCCTTCTTCTTTACAAAAATTACTAGTGCACCCCAAGGTGAGACACTGGGCCTTATTATCCCTAACTCTAACAACTCCTTCAACTACATTTTTAACTCACAAATTTCTGGCCCTGTCATCCGATATGGGGTCTTGGAAATTGGTTTTGCACCAGATTTTAGCTCAATAGTAAAATCAAGCTCCCTCTTAGGAGGTAACCCTGGTAACTTGTTCGGAAAAACATCCTTAAATTCTGACAATACCGGGTACTGATATAATTAGGGTTCCTTCCTTTCATTCACTGCTTCCACTACATACAGTCGACACCCTTGCCTGAAGCATCGTTTAACCTTCATAGTTGAGATAAAGCGTAATGAAACTTTTCTTTGTATGCCCTGGATCTCTACTGGCCTTCCTTCGTCATCTAGACAGAGCACCCTTTTTGTGAAACAATCTACCAAAGCACGATGATCTTCTAACCAATCCATTCCAATGATTAGGTCGTACGCCCTGGGAGCAGTGATGTATACCTTCAACCTGGTAGTACACACTCCCAGGTTTACTATACAATTATCCACACTAGGTCCTACCGCTTTTTTTTCCCCCAAAGCCATCTCGACTTGTTTAAAGTCATCATGCTCGTAGGCTGCCAACACACTCTTTTCTAATGCATATGGTGAAATAAAACTATCTGTCACACCAGAATAAAAAAAAATCTTAACATTGATATGATTTAGCGTACCTGATGACTCCACCACCGTGGATTGATGTTCAGCCTGGTGATTATTAACCGCTGCATAAATCTGGTGGATGCTACTTGCTCTTCCCATCGGTTCCTTTCCTTCTCTATGCATGAACCTTGATTGTAACTCTGGGCAGTCATGCTGGTAATGGGGTCCTCTGCACCCCCAACAGGTAACACGAGATTGAACCTACACACTGTGATGTGACTGTCTCTGAAATGAGTTCCTTCCCATGGAACCCCTGCCCCTATTAGTTGTTCCCTGAGATGGTTTTGGACCTGTCTGCGTCGTTGGTGAAGAACGAGATGCTACACTCGCTGCCATTGAAATCACTGCGGTTACTGTCCTTGGTGCGACTCTGTTACCATATGGATTTGGCCTTGAGCTCCCTCCCCTAGGAAATGTCCTAGGGGTCTTCCCTACGAATCCAAGATGATGCAGAAAGGTTAGTCTCGTACCTCCGGTTAAGTTCATGTGTTCCTCCGCATAACGCACATTTTCCACAGCTTCCGCTACTGAAGACAATTTCCACATCCACACCATAGCTCTTATCTTAGAGTTCAATCCATAGACGAAGCGCTCTGTCTGTCGTTGGTCATTATCCATACGAAACATATTTGACCAATTCCATAAATCTGATCTCATATTCTTCTACAGTTCTGTTTCCCTGTACTAAGGCATGAAACTCCCCTACATGTTGTTCCTCATAGTAGGCTTGCAGATATTTCCTTCGGAACCTCTCCTCAAAAATTTCCCAAGATACGGTGTCCAGGGTAAGATGCAGTTGTCTTTCCAAGTTGCCCCACCAGTTGAAGGTGTTGTCTCTTAACTGAAAAATTGCTATCTTCGCCTTTGAGTTGGACACATAGTCCCTTAAGGAAAACACCTTTTCATGCCTTCCAACCATGCTTCCGCGTGTTCACTGGCATGACCCCCGACAAACTCTGGAAGTTTGATCTTCTGCAATTCTCGAGTGATGTCTTCGGGTGGAGGTCCTCCCCCCGAATCCCTCGACACTTCTAGATTACCCGTTCCAGATGGTGGGGGTTCCACTTCGGTCCCTGCTGGTTGTCGCCCCTTCAAAGTTTCATTTATGGCCTCCAACGAGTGCAGTATGAGATCTAGTTCGGGCGGTGGTGGTGGCAACGCTGGCAGTGTTGGCGGTGCCTGCGACAATGCTCCCCTGCCTCGATTCCCTCGAGTCCTAACCATTCTGTATGATTTAACCTGCATCAACCAAGGTTGTCAGGGTGAGTTCAAGGACATTTCAAATTGGTGCTACTTAAACTAGAAAACAGGGTTAGCCATAAGTTTCTTTTACTTGTCTGTAAACATACATTACTCTCTTTAGGGGATTGTCTAGGTTAGGGTTAAAGCGTCTAAGCTTGATTTCTTCACCTAAGAAAATTATTGACTCCTTCGCCTGGTAGCTACGATACCACTGTACCCCACTTGCTAATTCCTCTAACTTAACCTCCTAGCACGCATGAAACCCCCTCTCGCTTATCTTGGTATAAGTCTATATACTTTCGCTAAAACAATCTAATTAGTCACTCTAATTAGTCGCATTCACTTTCCTTGATGCCATTCCTGAGCTAGACACAAATAGGATCTACCAAACTCCTTTACACTGTCAGTGTGAGGAAAGTAAATCAGAGGAAGTTGTTCCTCCTTCCTTAAGCATGAATTATAAATTTTAATAATTTTAATAATTTAAATATAATTAAATTTTAACTCTAATTATAATTAAATATAATTTAACTCTAATTATAATTAAATATAGTTTAACTATAATTTAACTTAAATTAAATTTAAATTAATTTAAACTATAATTTAAATTAAAACATTAAAGTTTAACCAAAATGAATAAAATGTATAAATTAAAACATTTATATTTAACCTAAAAGAATAAAATAATTAAAAAAATGAATAATAAAAAAATAATAAATAAAATAAAAAAAAACTAAATAAGAAAATAAAAAAAACAAATTTTTTTTTTTAGCGTGGGCAGTGGGTCCTCACATGAGGCCCACGTGCCCCCTCCTCCCCGACGCTCATCCCATAACCCTAAAACCCTACATGCCTCCTAACAAACCCTAATCTCCTCAACCCTTCACTCCCTCACTGTCGCCTCTCCATTCTATTGATGGCGCGACGCTCCTACATACACCGCAGGGTTTCTACGCCTGACCTCGTGGTCTTAAAGATCGATCAAAACTCCCCTTTTTCTGAGCTGAATTAGCTCTTTCGATTCCCAAATGGAATCTCTCTTCAAAACCCGATCCACAGGTCCTTTAACTCCCTTCACGGCCTTCTGTACTTTACTGTGACTTTTTCCCGACTCAATATCGGGTTTCGGGGTTTCGAGCTTCCTACTGTCGAGAGTCACTGTCCTCTCGAATCCTCGATCACCGATGAGCTCCTTTTCACCGATGTGCACCCCTCTACCTTAGCTTTTGGTCCATGTGACCTACCCGTATATGATCAGAGTCATACTCTTCATCGGGGTTTCAGACTTTTCGATGCCAAGTTGAAAACGTCCTTTGGATCCGCAATCCTCCGATTCCCGACGCATTTTAGCCCTCCAATATAAGCCCTGGCCAATGCAACCACTACTCCTGTGATCATAGTCCTGTCTCCCGTCGGGGCTACGGGGTTTCCAATGCCCAAATGCATATGCCTACGGGATTCCTGACTCCTCGAATTCTGACTCTCCATTGCACTAACAGTTGGCTTCCACTATGGCACTGTCCCCCAGCCCTGATGTGCTGACAGCTAGCCCCCACTCATTGGGGTTTCTCGATTCATGATTTCAAAAGTCGTAAACACCACGTCCACGGGATTCCCGATATCCTAATGGACTAAACACCAATGGACGGCTTCCTTGTCAGCCCTTTCCCGATGACGTCGATCTCCTCCACGCGTCCCTTCCATATGGACGGTCTCAATTCTTTTGGGATTTCGAGATTCTCGATGTCCCAACTTTCTTGTCCTCAGGAACTCTAATTTCCCGATGACTTCTATGCCGACTCTCTTCGGATCCCTAACACCTGTCCCTCTGAACGGACGGCTCAGATTATGCCGGGGTTTTCGACCTGGATTTCCCCGATCTCTTGTCCACGGGAATGTCGATTTCCCGATGTGCCAAAGTGTCGACAGGCGCTCGATCTACGCCACGTGTCTCCACTAACGGACGGTCCAGATCACTCCGGTGTTTTGAGACTTGGAATGTCTCGATCCTCTTGCCCTCGAGAATCCCGATTTCCCGATGGCTAATATCCCGACTACTAAACCTCGTGCTGCTCCTATCCAATCTGATGGCTGATGGGATTTCTGCTCCAGATCTGACGGCTCATATCACTTCTTCTGCGCGCCTACTCCAGAGGCTAAACTCTGCACAACTCCTCCCGATCCAACGACTTACGATATTTCTGAGTGAGATCCGACGGCTGTCGCTCTACTCCTTCTATAATCTCCTTCTGGACGTAAAATCAACGGTCCAGATCTCCTTCCTCCGCCGATCCGACGGCTGTTGTTGCTCCTCCTGAAATTTTCTTCAAATCTTTGAAGATTTTACCTCTACCTCTTGTAGAGTCTTCGCGCATACATCACGTTGTCTCTCTTGAACTCTTCCTATAGCTTCGACTGCCACAGAAACTCGGTTCTTCTATCCTTTTCTCCATCAGATGGAGAATTCTTGGATGCCCTCCTAGCTCCTTCTGCTCAAGAAACTTGATTGCTGAGTCCTTCAGGGTATTCAACAACTCTGAGAAGGTTCCCTCAGTGGACCCTTCCTCACTTCCAGGACTCAAAGATTTCTTCTCTTCTTATGCCTTCT
Organism: Picea glauca; assembly: GCA_000966675.3. Taxonomy (NCBI): domain Eukaryota; kingdom Viridiplantae; phylum Streptophyta; class Pinopsida; order Pinales; family Pinaceae; genus Picea; species Picea glauca. The sequence continues at coordinate 51,298 of JZKD02S1729651.1, read as the reverse complement.
TGCACACAGTCTCAATGCTCAACTGGCAGAGTTTCCCTTTCACAGAACGTTCAACAGTTATGTCTTCTCTCGTGCACTACTTGCACTTGCTCGATTCCCTCCTAGCAGAGATCTACAGAACCCTCAATAATTCTATTTTCTTCTGAACTCTCAGCAGAGTTCCTCCAACTGCACCTTGTGCCTGTGCTCAATACCCTCCTGGCAGAGCCTTACAGAACTCCTAAGAGATTATGTCTGCAACTGTGTCTTCTCCCATACAACCTTGCCTCCTGAGGTGTTCAACAACCTCAAAGGTCTTCCTCCTGAGTTGTTGACTTCAGCTCTTGTGCCTCAACACGCCTTTGTCTGAACCCGCAGTGTTCAGAAGTGCATCCTTAATGCACTGGTATTCAGAGACTGCAGTACTCTATCACGCCCTCCTGGCATGAAACCTCAAGGACCTTCACCCTGGAATCAAACACACTCCTGAAAATGCCTAACATACATAAAGAACACACAGACATCCATATAACACAGAAATGAAGGAAAAACTACCCTGTTATATTAACAATGGCAAATTCCTGTAATTACAATGGTGTTCCCAAGCTCTCTCTGGCTCTTCTCAACTCTGATCTAACTAACTCATTCATCTCTACTATCTCAAAATGAGATCTCAAAATCTCTTTTACCTGAGGGGGCTCTTCGAGCGCTTCCCTCCAGATCTACCTACCCTAGTCAATTACATTGAATGGGTTGTCTAGTCTAGAATATGGATCTAGATCTCAGCCAATCTAGCTTTAAAGCCGATCTACCTAATGCCTTCAAAAAGGCACGGCATCTATGGCTCACCAGCCTAAACATTTAATTACATTCAATTTTCAATTCAAATGAGGTTGCGCCTCTCTCTTCAGTTTTGAATGCACGCTCTCGACGTGGCTGGCTGGCTGGCTGGCAGATGTGGAGAGATTCTCATGCATCAAACTCCTCAGCTGCAAAATCATGAGCTCCTACTCATGCGCTTCCCCGCTAAGTGGTTGGAAATCCTCCTGGATCCCAAATAAGTCTTTGGAGCTTTCCATCTGCTCCATCTTCCAGTTGTTCCTGTTGCTTCTGCGCTGTTGTTGCTGCTTCTTTTCTGCCCAACTTCTCCCTGCTGGCAGTGTCTGTTGACCTCAACATCAGCCTTCTGATCTCTTCAATCACTTTGTCCAGCTGCTCCAGTGGCTGGCTCTGTTCTTGCAGTCTCCTCAGCTGCAAATTTTTTTTGCAATTGGGTAGATCGTCATGACCTCCCATGCCTTCTTCTTCATCTTCATTTGTGGCCTCAAGTTGCCACTCTACTGCAGACTTCACTTCTGCAGTCTCTTCTTGAATGAATTTCTATCCAGTCACCTTTTCTGACAAATCAACTTCTCTTAGTTCTCTTGCTGGCTCTGGATTGTTCAACCAATCCTCCAACATCTCCAGCTCCATCTCCCATGGAGTGATAACTTTACCTGCCTGCTCCTTGGCTTCCTTTGTTTCTAGCTTCAGTGCTACAGCTTCTTTCTTTTCAGCTCCCTCGCCGAAATCATTGAGCCATTCCTCAAAATGCTCCTTCTCTTCTCCATCTGCTTTTGCTTGTGCTTGGGCAGTCTCAAATACCTACTCCAATTCTTCTTCTTCCCTGACAGTCATCGTCAGCTGTGACTGTTCTACTGTTGCACCATATGCAACACAAATTTCTACCTCCTCCTGGGCACATGGTAGGAATATCCCAATTCCCCCAATCATTAGAATATCATATTGATATTTCACCTCTGTCAGTTGCATCTGCTGATCCAAGTCCATCTTCTCTTTCAGCTCCCCTGGCTGATTCCAACTCACTTCTGAGTTTATGAGACCCATATATAGTCTCATCTACTCATCCCTGCCCACCTGGCGATATGGGATGCTTCCACTGCTCTCTTGGCAGACTATGATATCAACCGATCCCATCTTCATCAACAACCCTTGCTGAATTGAATTCACCTTCGAGTCCATGAGACCTTCAGATGGTCTCGAATTCTCATCTCTGCCCACCTGGCAGTATGCGATGTCTTCACTTCCCTCCTGGTAGTCTTCGAGATGCCACAACAATCTCCTTTGACTGCCCAACTGGCAATGTAAAATTCCCTCGCTGTCCTCTTAACAGTCCGTGAGATCCCACAGTGATCTCAATCTGTTTCCCTCCTGCCAAATGGGAATTTCTACTTCTCTGCGCTCCTGGTAGTTCTTGAGATCATCAGCTGATCCCAATTAATCTTCCAAATCATTGAGACTTTCCCCAGTCTCTGGTTCGCATACCTGAACCATATTCTTATCCTGTCGCAGCTTCAATTCGAGCCTCTCTATGTCCTCCTTTAATTCAGCAAGCTTCTCTGCTTGGATCTTCCTCCTAGCATGCCTATGGCCTTTAGTAACCATGGTGCTATCTCTGTCTGCTCTCCTAGTAGTCCTGTTGTTTTCATTCTGCACTAAGAGTTCTACCAGCTTCATCATCTTACAGTCTCCCTGACTGCCTTCTTGATTATTTCCTACCTGCAAACAATAGTCACAGAGCCCTCAACACTCTGTCTTCTTTCACCTGCCTCTTCTGTCTGCAATATACAAACAGAATCCAGGCTCTGATACCACCTTGATGGCGTATCCGAGTGATCCTTACCTCTTTCCTCTCTTTCCTGAAATAGACAGACAAGCAATAGGCTCTGATACCACTTTGACGTGTATTACAGTATTCTCTTCCTCTTCTACCTCCTCCTGCCTGAGATATACAGACAATAATCAGGCTCTGATACCACCTTGATGGCGCGATGCTCCTACATACCCTGTAGGGTCTCTGCGCCTGACCTCCCGGTCTTAAGGATCGATCAAAACTCCCCTTTTTCTGAGCCGAATTAGCTCTTTCGATTCCCAAATGGAATCTCTTTTCAAAACCCGATCCACAGGTCCTTTAACTCCCTTCACAGTCTTCTGCACTTTACCGTGACTTTTTCCCGACTCAACATCGGGTTTCGGGGTTTCGAGCTTCCTGTTGTCAAGATTCACTGTCCTATCGATTCCACGATCACCGATGAGCTCGTTTTCACCGATGTGCACCCCTCTACCTTAGCTTTTGGTTCATGTAACCTACCCATATATGACCGAAGTCATACTCTTCATCGGGGTTTCGGAATTTTCGATGCCAAGTTGCAAATGTCCTTTGGATCCGCGATCCTCCGATTCTAGACGCGTTTTAGCCCTCCAAGCTAAGCCCTGGCCAATGCGACCACTACTCTCGTGATCATAGTCCTGTCTCCCGTCGGGGCTACGGGGTTTCCAATGCCCAAATGCATATGCCTACAAGATTCCCGACTCCTCAAATTCCAACTCGCCGTTGCACTGACAGCTGGCTTCCACTATGGCATTGTCCCTCAGCCTTGATGTGCTGACAGCTGGCCCCCACTCATCGGGGTTTCATGATTCATGATTTCAAAAGGCGTAAACACCACGTCCATAGTATTCCCTATACCCCGATGGACCAAACACCGATGGATGACTTCCTTGTCGGCCCTTTCCCGATGACGCCGATCTCCTCCACGCATCCCTTCCATATGGATGGTCTCGATTCTTCTGAGATTTTGAGACTTTTGATGTCCCAACTTTCTTGTCCTCAATAAGTCCAATTTCCTGATGACTGCTATGCCGACTCTCTTCGGATCCCTGACACCTGTCCCTCTGAATAGACGGCTCATATTATGCCAGGGTTTTCGACCTAGATTTCCCCGATCTCTTGTCCACAGGAATGATGATTTCCCGATGCGCCAAAGTGCCGACGGGCACTCGATCTCCGCCACGTGTCTCCGCTAACAGACGGTCCAGATCGCTCCAGTGTTTCGAGACTTGGAATGTCTCGATCCTCTTGCCCTCGAGAATCCTAATTTCCCGATGGCTAATATCCCGACTGGTAAACCTCGTGCTACTCCTATCCAATCTGATGGCTGACGGGATTTCTGCTCCAGATATGATGGCTCAGATCACTTCTTTTGCGCACCTACTCCAGAGGCTAAACTCTGCGCAAATCCTCTCGATCCAACGACTTACGGGATTTCTGAGTGAGATCCGATGGCTGTCGCTCTCCTCCTTCTGTAATCTCCTTCTGGACGTAAAACCAATGGTCTAGATCTCCTTACTCCGCCGATACGACGACTGTTGTTGCACCTCCTGAACTTTTCTTCAAATCTTTGAATATTTGACCTCTACCTCCTGTAGAGTCTTCACGCATACATCGCGCTGTCTCTCCTGAACTCTTCCTGTAGCTTCGACTTCCACAGAAACTCGGTTCTTCTTTCCTTTTCTCTGTCAGATGGAGAATGCTTGGATTCCCTCCTGGATCCTTCTGCTCAAGCAACCTGATTGCTGAGTCCTTCAGGGTATTCAACAACTTTGAGAAGGTTCTCTCAGTGGACTCTTCCTCACTTCCAGAACTCAAAGAGTTCTTCTCTTCTTGTGCCTACTTTCACACAGTCTCAATGCCCAACTGGCAGAGTTTCCCTTTCACAAAACGTTCAGCAGTTTTGTCTTCTCTCGTGCACTACTTGCACTTGCTCGATGCCCTCCTGGCAGAGCTCTACAGAACCCTCAATGATTTTGTTTTCTTCTGAACTCTCAGTAGAGTTCCTCCAACTGCACCTTGTGCCTGTGCTCAATACCCTCCTAGCAGAGCCTTACATAACTCCTAAGAGATTCTGTCTGCAACTATGTGTTCTCCCACACATCCTTGCCTCCTGAGGTGTTCAGGAACCTCAAAGGTCTTCCTCCTGATTTGTTGACTCCAGCTCTTGTGCCTCAGCACACCTTTGTCTGAACCTGCAGTGTTCAGAAGTGCATCCTCATTGCATCGGTATTCAGAGACCGCAGTACTCTGTCACGCCCTCCTGGCATGAAACCTCAAAGACCTTCACCCTAGAATCAAACACACTCCTGCAAATGCCTAACATACATCTACAGTATACATAAAGAACACACAAACATCCATATAACACAGAAATGCAGGAAAAATTGCTCTGTTATATTAACAATGGCAAATGCCTGTAATTACAATGGTGTTCCCGAGCTCTCTCTGGCTCTTCTCAACTCTCATCTAACTAACTCATTCGTCTCTACTATCTCAAAATGAGATCTCAAAATATCTTTTACCTGAGGGGGCTCTTCGAGCGCTTCCCTCCAGATCTACCTACCCTAGTCAATTACATTGAATGGGTTGTCTAGTCCAGAATCTGGATCTAGATCTAAACCAATCTAGCATTAAAGCCGATCTACCTAATTCCTTCACAAAGGCACAGCTTCTATGGCTCACCAGCCTAAACATTTAATTACATTCAATTTTCAATTCAAATGAGGTTGCACCTCTCTCTTCAGCTTTGAATGCATGTTCTCGACGTGGCTGGCTGGCTGGATGGATGACGTGGAGAGATGCTCCTGCATCATCTACTCTCTCTCGCTTCTCTTGGCACTGGTGCTGGTGCATGGAGGTGACGCTTGGGCGTTTAGTGCAGGATATAATGCCTCTTGCAGGCTCTTCTCTTGTCCATGGCTTGTTTGACTCGGCGCTTGTGCGTTTGGGCGTTTTCTCGTATGTGAACTAGTTGGATTTCAAAATCTCAGACATGAGCTCTGGACTTTCTGATTTTATTTTGACGGGCTAATAGTAATGGTTTTGTAGTTTAAAGAAAATACTTTCAACCATAAATAGTGAATTGTTTTGATTTCAAAATCTGAAGCATGAGCTCTGGACTTTCTATTACAATTTTTTTTTTTATTATTTGATTTTGACGGGCTAATAGTAATGCTTCTGTAGTTTAAAAGAAATGCTTTCAACCATAAATAGTGAATTGTTTTGATTTCAAAATCTGGAGCCAATGCAACTCTTCCTCCTTGCAGCAATTCTCCATTGCGGAGTTTGAATCTTTCGGCCTTTTAAATAATATTCAAGCGAGGGTTTGAAGTGATCCGTTTTAGATCATTCTTAACCGGTTTCATGTCAGTTGCAGTGTCTCGGGTTTGAAACATAAAGTTTTCCCTTTTAACTGTCTTCTTTGTCTGTTTCGGGCTCGCGGATCTTAGAGCTTCTGCCCGCCGCTTTAAAGTTATTTTCAAACTGCTCGGTACGGGGTTCGTTCTCCAATTATGCAGGTTTTGGAGACATCTACTTCAAAGAGCTGAACTTGAGGTAAAGGCTCCAAAGGCGGACAAAAATTTACATGAAGAATGATCATGGATGCGAGGGTTATCCTGCGCTCTCCTCCGTCTCCCATGAATTTCCGCTCATGGGATTTGCATAAGACAAAAGATTTTCCCTTCTGAATAGAATAGGTAGATCACTATTTTGTTTTGTCTTTCGGAATATACTAGGATAGGCCAGATTGCTATTTTGTTTTTCTTCCTTTGTGCAGCGCGCGGCTACCAGGCTTGTATGTTAAATGGATGCATTGTGCATAGCATGGGCCCTCGTGGGATTCTCTCTTTGTGACTTGGCGCTCGACCTGACTTTGATTTGCATGTGGCTGTTGGGATTTGAGTCGTGGCTGCTGGGATTTGATCCCATGTGGCTATGTGGTGCTAACCTGTGTATTGCACAGGACTTGATCCCCTCCTCCTTGGTGGCTTTGGAAAAATATTGTTTTGCTAGTACTCATTAAATTTCAGACTGTTATTCTCTTTATCAGGTTTCAAACACAACGATTCTTTTGAATATGAAGTTGCCAACGTGACCAGATCCATTAACTAAGATTTTAGGCCTGTTTTTAAGTACTTAAGTGGATACATTAAGGACAACTGCAAATGAATTATTCTAATTTTGTTTTAGTTTATCTAGGTTGATGTTTGATAAGGTTTCTAGGCATGGTTGATATCTGTATGGAGCCTGATTTTGTATGCTCACTTTCTCTAGGGTGTTGAAAATGAGGAGTTTGAAGCTGCATCAAGGCAAGAAGATGATGTGTTATTTTATCAACCAACTAGTGGCAGTGTAGCTATTGTTCTTGGCATTAACACAAAGGCAAAGCGGTCAGCATTGGTACTATTGAAACTCTGGGATCTTAACTTGTGTGGACTTGAAGATTTAATATCAGGCCTGAAATTTTTTCTTGTGTTATATATATATATATATATATATATATATATATATATATATATATACATATATGTTTACAAAAAGGTTTATTTATAAATCTATTTTAGAAATTCCTTAACTATGTATATAAATATATTCGTTTACATAGGTTTGTATATTTGAAGCAAGTGTTAAAATTTATTTTTAACACTTCAATAAGTACATTATTATATCATTTATATCTTCAATGTGTGTACCGTTTACATATATATATCTGTATCTAACAAAAAAAAAATTGGGCTTGGCTTGTAGGTTAGGTGGAACCGGAGCTGGAGCTTGGATTTTCATCAAATTAAGGGTTTCAGGGTTTCACCCTCACTAAAGAGAAGTCTTTAAATTCTAGGTAGGTAGGTAGGCCCTTGGCTCCAGATTTTGAACCAGGGCTCTGATACCATCTGTAGGGACCGTACTTAATTCAATCCAAAATTTAGTACATCAAAACATATAATTCCTTTCTCATACATAAATAATTCATTCACCATCATATAAGCATAAATATTCAGCAGAATTTAACATTTATCTACAGCATGAAAATAACTTAGCAATTCATAAATAAAATACCTGCTTTTGATGTTAATTCTCGTCGATATGGTTGTCCTTTCCCTGCTGCCTTGCCTAGCCTAATGCACTGACCAACTCTTCCCAAACCGACTAACCTCCCAGCCAGCTAGGAGCAGCATGTATGGCTCCCTAGCTCCAAGAAACCAAAAGGAATCCTAGCCCCCATGCCCAAAACCCCCAGCAACCCGGTGCCCCCTGCAATGATTCACCCAAAAACCAAACTGCTCAAACCAGCCAATATCCCATAGAAAAATATGTCTCAAAAAATCCTCTTGTCCTCCCAATGCTCCCTCAAAATGCTTCCTCCCCCAAAAATAATCCTCCTCCTTTCCCGTAGGACTCTCCCGTCATATTCCCCCTTCACCAACTCTCCTCCCCCTCATTAAATTCCTTATCTCCTCCTTTATTAACTTATCCCCTTATTTATTATCTTATCCCCCTTCTTTATTATCTTATCCCCTCCATTTAATGTTTATTTCCCCCCCTTTCATACATAAGTCTTTAATTAAATAAACTAAAATTATTAAGCCTCTTTAATTCATTACTCAAATATTTAATGAGTCTATTAATTAATTAATTAATCATCGACAAGTATGAACAATTAATTAATAATAAATTAATTAATTAATATTATTAAGAAATAATTATTGTTTAACTCAACATATTAGGACAGTCAGATTATCAAATTAATTAAAATTAAAAATCCCTATGCATCTATTTAACCAGGGTTGTTACACTATCTCGACCAAGCTTCCCCAACAGGCTACTGATAGTCATCATGACATGTCTAGGGTTGCGTGAGCTAACACCATCCTCCCATGACTTCAGGTTTCAGAGGATACACGGTGGTAAATGCCTCCACCCCTCCTAATCATAACTAGGGTTCACACCCTACAATGGAATATACAGTGGCATCGTGTTGCTGGGAGTTTTGTCATCGTTTATTCGGTTTTGGGTAGTCTCATCACCTGAAATCCTGCACTGGTCCACATATCATAGCAATGTATCCAAACCAATATAATTTCACATACAAAGATTCATACCATATTGTTTCTCGTCTAGTGGTCATGACATCAACTTTCATCATCATTATCCCTGGGCTATTTCATAGCCCATAACTTGCAGATTAGTCTGTGACACAAACTCATACATTTCTATGCATTATCATTATGTAATTGCATACAACCATCATTTCAATTCAGTATCTGTGTACCAACGACTTAATATCAAAGTTTTCAAGTTATAAATAGATCTCATAATATCCCATAATTCAATTTCGACACCCATTCATAAAATTATCATTTACCAAATAGATTGCATCATATCCAATCCTCATTCAAATAGAATTTAAATCTTCATAGGATTCTCATTCACACAATATGTCACATCATATCCATCATCATCAGTAACATTTAAACATTCATAAAATTTACATTCACATAGTAGATCACATCATATCCATCATCATCAATAACATTCAAACATTCATAAAATTTACATTCTCACAATATATCGCATCATATCCATCATTATTCAAATACATTTAAACATGCATATAGGTTCATACGTCTTAAAAGTTCAAGTGTATCATTTAATAGTTTCACTGTGAATAGAAAATAAAAGTGTGTAGGCCTCAGGTAATCCTGGTTGTCTAAGTCAAAAGGTGGTGTTACATACACCCAACCTTCGAGAAACATATTCTCGAGGTGGTCAAAAAAAGTGATGGATAGTCTCGCTGTAATGTCTTGGAATCTTCCCAAGTAGCAGATCCTGGACTATACTTGTCACATTGCACCTTAACTTGGTCTACCAGACGGTTCCTAAGCTGTCGGACTCTACGATACAATATATGTAACGGTTCTATTGTGAGATTTCCCACGTCCGATACCTGCAATTCCTTCAAATTTAGCTTATGTGATTCATTAGCAACATAATGACATAAAAAAAAAACATGAAAAGAATTATGAGTTTTATGCAAGTGGGGTGGCAGTACGAGACGATAGGCAACGGGTCCAATTTTCTCTTGGATTTGGAACAGTCCTATAAATCGAGGTGACAACTTTGTCCCCTTCCCGAACTGTATGGTACACTTGTTAGGCCTAATACGAATGAAAACCTGGTCTCCCACTTTATAACTTCAGTTGGTCTTGTGTGCATCCGCATAATCTTTTTGCTTATCCTGTGCTTCCTTTAGTCTCTGCCTAATTTGAATCACTTGTTCCTCCATCTATTGAATCAATTATGGCCCAATTGTTACTCAATCTTCTAGTCTATCCCAACTCAACGATGTTCTGCATGGCCTTCCATACAGATCTTTATAGGGTGGCATTCTGATGGAGCTATGAAAACTGTTATTTTAGGCAAACTCTACCAAAGTAGGTACTTCTCCCACTGGGTTTGATTATCCATGACATACATCCTGAGCATGTCTTCCATGACTTGATTTATCCTCTTGGTTTTCCCATCTATTTTAGGATGATAATTTGTTCTTAAGTTCAACTGAGTCTCCAATGTTGACTGCAAACTTGTCCAAAACCTAGAAGTGAATCTGGAGTCCCTATCTGAAATGGTCTTCTTAGGTATCTCATACAAACGGATAACCTCACTTATAAACACATGTTCCACATCAGTGACATCGTAAGTGTCTCTAACCGGAATAAAATGATCACTCTTGGTTAACTTATCAACTATCACAAGAATGGCATTGTGTCTATGAGATGTGAGTGGAAACACCACAAAAAAATCCATAGAGATGACTTCCCAATTGGACATAGGAACATCATGTGGTTGTAGGAGGCTTGTCGGGTGATGGTGGTTGGCTTTCACTTGTTGACACTCTAGGCACTTGGAGACAAAATGGACTACGCTGCACTCATGCCTACCCAGAAGAAAAGCTTCCTCATGTCTGCGTACATCTTATTCACAACCAGATGCACAGAATAAAGTTCTCTATGGGCTTCCTTCAGTATGATGCTTCGAATATCCCCATTTTTAGGGATGTACATCCTTCCCCAATATCTCAATATTTCGTCTGCTTCCAGACTATATCCTTCATACTTTGGATCTAATTGACTCCCACCATGGAGGTTTGAAGTAACCTTTAAATACCAACTGTCTCCTTGGATTTGCGTCAAGAGATGTTTTAAACTTTGATGGTCCATTTTGAGCTCAAAGTTTCGCCCCACAAGATAGTGCCTCCAAAGTTTCAGAGCTAACATTACAACTGCCAACTCTAAATCATGAATGGCGTAAATCTCTTCGTGTTTCTTCAACTTCCTTGACCCATAAGCTATCACTCCTCCATCCTGCATTAGCACGGCCCCCAACCCTTACTTCGAGGAATCCGTGCAAACTGTGAAGTCCTTTTCCATATGCAGCACTCGTAGAATTGGCACACTAGTTAGTAACCTCTTAAGTTCAATGAATGCACTATCACATTCTTCTGTCCATTCATACCTGACCCCCTTGCGCTGCAAAGTGATGATGTGTTTCACTATTTTTGAGAATCCTTCCACAAATCTCCGATAATAACCTGCTAGCCCCATGAAGCTTCTCACCTCATGGGCATTTTTCAGCACTGGCCACTCCATAATGGCCTTTACCTTTTCTGGGTCCATAGAGATTCCTTCACAAGAAATGATATGACCTAAATAGTGGATCTCTTTCTGAAAGAAGGAACACTTCGACAACTTCCCATACAATTTGTTCTCTCTAAGGTAGGACAACACCACTCGTAAGTGTTGCTCATGTACTCTTTCATTCTTGGAATAGATGAGGATGTCATCCAGAAAGACTTGTACAAAATGGTCTAAGTACTTCCAGAATACGTCGTTCATGAGGCTTATGAATACTGTTGGCGCATTGGTCAATCCGAAAGGTACTATGACAAACTTGTAATGTCCAAATTGAGTTCAAAAGGCAGTTTTAGGAATATCACCTTCCTTAATCCTTAACTGGTGATACCCTGATCACAAATTGATCTTTGAGAATACCGTTGCTCCTTTCATCTGATCGAAGAGCTCATCTATCTGTGGCATTGGGTACCTATTTTTCACTGTAGCATGGTTCAAGTCCCTATAGTCTATACACAATCGTAAGGAACCATCCTTCTTCTTTACAAAAATTACTAGTGTGCCCCAAGGTGAGACACTGGGCCTTATTAGCCCTAAGTCCAGTAACTCTTTCAACTACATTTGCAACTCAAAAAGTTCTAGTGCTATCATCCGATACAGAGTCTTGGAAATTGGTTTTGCACCAATTTTTAGCTCAATAGTAAAATCAAGCTCCCTCTCAGGATGGTAACTCGTTTGGAAAAACATCCTTAAATTCTGAGAATACTGGGTACTGATCTAATGAGGGTCCCTTCCTTTCATTCACTTCTTCCACTACATATAGCCGTCACTCTTGCCTCAAGCATCGCTTAACCTTCATAGTTGAGATAAAGTGTAATGACACCTTTCTCCGTACACCTTGGATCTCTACTGGTCTTCCTTCATCGTCGACACAAAGCACCCTTTTTGCAAAACAATCTACCAAATCTCGATGAGATTGTAACCAATCCATTCCAATGATTAGGTCATATTCCCCAAGAGCAGTGACATAGACCTTCAACCTGGTAGTACACACTCCCAGGTATACTATACAATTATCAACACTAGGTCCTACCGCTTGTTTGTCCCCCGAAGCCATCTTGACTTGTTTAAAGTCATCATGCTCGTAGGCTGCCAACCCACTCTTTTCTAATGCAGATGGTGAAATGAAACTATCTGTCGCACTGGAATCAAACAAAATCTTAACATTGATATGATTTAGTGTACCTTATGAATCCACCACCATGGATTGATGTTTGGCCTGGCGATTATTAACCGCTGCGTAAATCTGGTGGCTGCTACTTGCTCTTCCCATCGGGACCTTTCCTTCTCTATGCACAAATCCTCATTGTAACTCTAGGCAGTCATGCTGGTAATGGGGTCCTCCACATCCCCAATAGGTAACACGAAATTGAACCTACACACTATTCTGTGACTGTCTCTGAAATGAGTTCCTTCCCCTGGAACCCCTTCCCCTACTAGTTTTTTCCTGAGATGGCCATGGAACTGCTTGCATCATTGGTGATGAACGAGATGTTGCACTCGCTTCCATTGAAATCGTTGTGGCTACTGTCCTTGGTGCGACTCTGTTACCATATGGAGGCGTCCTTGAGCCCCCTCCCCTGGGAAATGTCCTAAGGTCCTTCCCTACGAATCCAAGACGATGCAGAAAGGTCAGTCCCATACCTCCGGTTAAGTTCATGTGTTCCTCCACATAATGCACATTTTCCATAGCTTCCGCTACTGAAGACAGTTTTCACATCCGCACCATAGCCCTTATCATAGGGTTCACCCCATAGACAAAGCGTTCTGCCTGTCGTTGGTCATTATCCATATATGAAACATACTTGACCAATTCCATAAACCTAATCTCATATTCCTCTACGGTCTTGTTTCCCTGTACTAGAGCATGAAATTCTCCTACCTGTTGTTCCTCATAGTAAGATGGCAGATATTTCCTTTGGAACCCCTCCTCGAAAAGTTCCCAAGATACGGTTTCTAGGGTAAGATGCAGTTGTCTTTCTAGGTTTCCCCACCAATTCAAGGCACTATCTCTCAACTAAAAAATTGTTATCTTCGCCTTTGAGGTGGACGCATAGTCCCTTAAGGAAAAACACCTTGTCATGCCTTCTAACCATGCTTCCGCGTGTTCACTAGTGCGACCCCCGACAAACTCCAGAAGTTTGATCTTCTATAGTTCTCTAGTGATTTCTTCAGGTGCACGTCCTCCCCCTAAATCCCTCGATGCTTATGTATTACCCGTTCTAGATGGTGGGGGTTCCACTTCCATCCCTGCTAGTTTTCGCCCCTTTAAAGTCTTATTTATGGCCTCCAAAGAGCGCAGTATGAGAGCTAGTTCGGGCGATGGTGGTGGGAACGCTGGCGGTGTTGGAGGTGCCTGCGACAATGCTCCTTTGCCTCAATTCCCTCGAATCCTAACCATCATGTATGATTTAACCTGCATCAACCAAAGTTGTTAGGGTGAGTTCAAGGACGTTTCTTATTGCGCAACTTAACTAGGAAACAGGGTTAGGTGTAAGTTTTTTTTAACTTTTCTGTAAACAGACATTACTCTCTTTAAGGGAGGTGGCTAGGTTGGGGTTTAAGCATCTAAGCTTGATGTCTTCACCTAACAAAACTATTGACCCTCTCGCTCGGTAGTTACGCTAGCACTGTACCCCTCTCACCTATTCCTCTAACTTACCCTCCTAGCGCACATGGATCCCCTCCCGATTATCCTGATCTAAGTCCTTTAAACTTTGCGTTTAAAAACTACATTAAGGTGATGTTTAACATAATTTATCCTTAACACTAATTACTCACTTAATTAATTAATCATTCTAGTTTATTGGTTACTAATTAGTTAGTCACTTCAATTAGTTTAAAATTTAATCATGAATTTAAAACATAATTTTTAGATATAAATAAATTTTAAAACATATAAATTTTTTTTTTAACTATATTTAAATGTAAACTATTTAAAATTATAATTGAAATTTAAACTAAACATAAAAAAAAAATGTAAACTATGAATACGTTTAAATTATAAATAAAAAAAAATTCAAACTATTAATTACAACCTAAAATATTAAAACTTAAACCCCTAGTGGGGCAGTGGGTCCTCGCATGAGGCCCACGTGCCCTTCTCCCCTGTTCTCATCCCCTAACCCTAATCTCGTCTCCCCTTATATCTTCAAACCCTTTCCTCACTTGACTCATTTTCTATTTCAATTTTTTTTTGTCAAATGCTCAGCAGAGGGATGAGGTCGGCGGCCATGGTCATTTCTCTGCTCGGCCGACCTTGTGTCTATGGTTTCAAGGTCTGGAGGGTCTTTTCATGTTAGTCTCTCGGTGTGTTTTTTTTGTGTGTTTCCGTGTATGCATTGTTTCAGGTGCCCCATTTTTTTTTCATTTATTATCATCATTTTTCTTTGTACATCACGCATGCTGCCTAGCTTCTCCTCGGCTACTGGTTTGTGTATGTGGCTTCCGTAGCTTAGAGGTATTATGCACACTGTGCTTTCTTGCGACTTGGTTTGGTGCTTGTGTGTTTTACTTTGAGTTTGGTTCTTGTGTGTTTGGCTCTGTGGTTTGGTGCTTGTGCATTGGTGTGGCATGGTCTAGCGGGCTTCTCCATGTGGCTTTGGGCGCTGATTAACCTAGCGCTTGTTTTTTTTTTTTTTTTTTTAACATTGTTGTTGCATGCGGTCTCGTGGTCTTGGCGTTGGGATTTGTATTGAGTATTGGGTTGTATATTGCGTGCTGGCACTGGCTCATGGGCACTTGTGCGCTGGGTTTGTGTATGGCGGTGGCGCTTGGGCATCTGGCCAAGGCTACCCACTTGTGTATGGTGGTGGCACTTGGGCATTTGGCTTGTATGTTGTTGTTTAACTTGTGGTTGTATGGTGTTGCGTGCTAATCAAGCTCTGTATGGTGTTGCGTGCTAATCAAGCTAAGGGCTTTTTGTATGGTTTATGCATTGGTTTGATGTTTTGTTACTTTCGTAGGTACTTGCATGTTGGATGGTAGGCTTGGTTGGCATTGGTGCTCGGGCACTGGCTTGTATGTTGTTGTTATTTGATCTTGTGTTGTTGATTCAGATGCGTGGCTCGAGGACTGAAGATTGGCCTTCAGGCCCAAAATTTGTTTTCTTATGGCTTTGGTGCTTTGTATTTTGAGCTGCAGAGGCTCCCGGGCAGCGAGATGTTCCTGTCGAGAGTGCAATGAAATATCCTTAAACTATCATTTTATTTCTCATTCTTTTGTTTGAATATAGTGCAAACTTTGTGTAATAATCTCTTTCTGAATCTCCTGCATTGAATCTTTTTTTTTCTTTAAACAAAAGAATTGATATCACGTCATCCAACTCTGCTAACACATTTTACTTAAAAGTAAAAACAACATTGTTAAAAATTGAAGACAAACTATCTACTTTAGCACCACCTTTGTCAATCTTATTGGTAATTTTAAATTATTCCAACTGTTTTATAAATAATTTTAAATTATTTATAGGGTTGGCTATAGTAATTTCAGCTAGCATTTTATAAAAAATTTGCATTTCCTACCTTTTACAGCAAACTATTGGTTCAACTCCTTCCCAATTTATTTAGATGATTTTTTTTTCCATTTTTTTAATTTATTTATATGGTTAGATATAGTAATTTCAGTGACCATTTTTTGATGATTTGCAGTATTCTAAATCTAAAATAACAAAAAAATAAAAATAATAATAGATTTGGCTTTGTGTCGTCTCTACTTTTTCCACTCAATCAATTGTTTAACCTCTCCACATTATACGTCTGTGCCTTTCACTATACACCATAAATTTTCATTTTCCATTAGGGCCATTAAATTTTTATAAAGATATTTCCATTTTTGGAAAATTTCTGAACCTTGACAATCTAAATTTAGTAAACCACTGTAAAGGCTGCACTGGTCAAGAAGCAGGTGATCCTTGGTATTCCATTTTCTAATCGGCCCTGGCCACAACAGCTCCTGTATGTTTGGCATCTGGCATGAGCTCCCTGATTGCTCTGCAAAAGCAATGGACCTTCACCATAATATCCTTTAGCACTCATTGAATTGATTCCTTTTTCCTATTTTCACATTGTAGGTCACTATGATTGCTTTCACATAATTTTTATGATTGCAGGAAAGAACTATTGAATCTGTTCTCCGTTGGCTAGAAAGAGAATCTGGGGAATCGCTGAGGAGTTACAACAGGTGGTTGTAGTTCCATCCAAGAAGGGTTTTAGTGCTCACTTTTGGTTAATTTTGGGTAGGTGGGTAGGCCCTTGGCCCTATATTGTGAACTACAGCTCTAATACCATGTGTAAGGACCTGATTTAATTAAGCCTAATAAAACTCATAAATTTAAACAGACAAGATTACTTCAATGCATAAACAATAAGTAATTTCTTTCATTCAGCATATAAGCAGTAGAAATTTAAATAACAACATGCTAATAATTTTAAATAACCATTACATGTTCATGAGAATGTGTACATAAAAATACCTATGGCTGATGCTAAATTCCCAACCTTTGATTGTCCTCTCTACTTCTCTGCCCAGACTCTGCTTGATGCTCTGACCAAACCCTACCCAAAACTGACTAACCACCAAGCCAGCTAGGAGTATCCTATCCGGCTCCCTAGCTCCAGGATTTCGTGAGGATTCCTAGCCCCCAAGCCCAAAACTCCCAACAACCTGGTGCCCCCTACAACGGTTCACCCAAACTCCAAAACCAAACTCCCCAAAACCAGAAAAATATCCAACAGCTAAAAATACAGTCCTCTCCTCCCAATTTTTCATAATAATCCCCTTCCCGAAGGCCTCTGCCCAGTCATATCTCCCCTCATTCACTGACTCCCTACCCTCATTTAATGCCACCCACCTTATCCCTCCATTTATTACCCTATCCTTCCATTTATAACCTTATCCTTCCATTTATTACCTTATCCCTCCACTCAATTCTTCATTCCCCCACTACATACGTAAAGTCTTATAATAAATAATTTAAAGTTATTAAGCCCTTTTAATTCATTACCCAAACCTTTAATGAGTCAATTAATTAATTAATTAATCAATCAACAGATATAACAATTAATTAATAATTAATTAATTAATCAATATTATTAATAAATAATCATTGTTTAACTAAAACATATTAGGACAGTTAATTATCTAATTAATTATACTTGATAAACCTTAAGCAATCATTTAACTAGGGTTGTTACATATGTATTGTTATCCCATATCCTAGGGATAAATAAAAAGATCATGTCTCAAGGCTCAGAGGTCCTAGAAATGGAGTGCCAAGAGCCAGGTGACTTAAGCTTGGCCCTGGAGGGTCCATGTTTTCTTCAGTGCTGCTCGTATATCAGTAGTAGCAACATCCATCCCAGCAAGCTAGTCTTGAAGTAGTAGTGGGTATTTCTCCATGAGGTAATGATTCCAGGTATCATGGTATGTGTCACTCTGATTTTCGAAGCATTTGAATATGTTTCATTGAACTCTCCTTCATTTCATAACATTTTCTTGGAAATTATGTTCTTTAACTTTTTCATGCCTGCGGGGGTGACACAATGCCCTAGTAAGTTGGTTCCCCTTTAGGATTAGTTTCCACTGGGTGGGTCTATGAAAGGTCATCACCCAATTCTTCCATACCTACGAATTTTCATCATTATTCCTCTCATCTTCCCCTACCTTGGTTCGGGAATTGGTTTTTCCACACTAGGAAGGGTTGTACCTTTCCTTATGGGAAGAAGGCGCTAAAGGACCAGATGTTAAAACTAGATGGAAAGACTTAAAATACAAAATGAAACCTTTGATATGCTCGCCCAGGGATTCTTGAGAAAGCAGTAAAAGGCTTCTTAGTAAGAAAAGGGGAACTGTAAGATAAAACAAAACTCAAGGTACTATTTAGTCGATGGGATGTCTCATCATGAGTCAGCCTATTAGGTCCATGGGCATGCAATGGTATGACACTACCATATATTTGGTCACCAAACCAGGGTAGTGGCTCTTGGTGGGATAGCCAAGGGAAATGGTGTCTCATCACGAGACAACCTTCTCATTTCCATGAAATGCTTGTGGGTAACATTGTCACCTATGGTCACCATGCTAGGATAGTGTCCCCCATCTTTTCCCTTGAAAAGAAAAAATACCAAAAGAAATAAGACTAATAATAAAATAAATTGAATGGGCTAGAAAACAATGGTATCCGTGATAAGGTGCATCTCTCCCTATATAGAGGCATCCATAGGAAAGACCTACATTTCCTTGTTATCATTGCACCCTCTACCCAAACTCTTCCTATACACCATCTCACACAGTTTCATGACCTAGATTGGTTCTCACCTAGAAAACACCCCAAAATAAAGGAAGATTATCCCAATAGGACATGTTGAGACCCTCTCCAAACCTGACTGGTTAAATTACATAATGTCTTTGATCATTTTCACATGTTTGGGAAATTTTATTATTAGACATTATTGAAATTGCTATGAGGCCTATGACTTATGAGCCCATGGAGGACATACTTATCATTGCTGCAAGACCATGCCCAATGGACAGGTGCATATGGGGAGACGATTAGCTCGGACCTCCATGGGGATGGAATCCCACAGATGGATGTTGTGACCCCAGTGAGGGGTAGAGAGATGTCAGAGAGTTGCACCAGGAAGAAAGAAGAACGTTTCACTGGAGACACTTTGGCAGACCTAGACTCAAGGGGATCTTGCTCTTCCATCAAGATGTTGTCCTTGGGAGGCTCATGACATAAACTTTGTGACCCTAGATGTCACCCAACGTCAGGATTGGAATTATGGAGGCAAATGTGTGCTAATTGGAACATGTGGCATCATCCAGGCCCTTGGGAAGCCTAATGTTTTGTATATGGGCCCAACGCTCTACCCAGGAGACTCAATGTCACCCTACAAGGGCACGACATCACCTCTAAAAGTGATTTTAGGATTTAATTATTTGAATTTTTGTAAAAACTGGATTTTTCATGTAATTTGGCCATGTTGGCCTTTTGATGACCTAATTTTAATTAAAGATCATTCATATTTTATAAATAAGAGAGAATAACTCTCATTGTTTCATCATTCACTCAATCACTCATTTTTTCGACAACCCTAGTTCATTTCCTATTTCTTATTCTATTTCAAATTGTCTAAGGAAAAGAGAAATTGCTAGGGGATAATTTTCATTACATTCTAGCAATTAGCTCTAGGACTTGGATGTTTCAGGCCTTCGGCTACCAACAACTCTTTCATCCTCTCCATCTCCCATGAATAAGTATTATCATTGATTTTTTCCTCTAAGATTTTTTGCCGCTATCATTGACTCCATTACCCTGCAAGGCACTAGTCTACCCACTACAAGTGATTGATTGATCAAATTAATTTCAAGCTATCTTATTTGGAACATCCACTAACACTTACTAACCATATATTAGCCTAAATCACTAACCAACTTGTTTTTGTTGCAAAATATCTCTACAACCATCTAATAGAAGAAAAATAACCTCAAAAGTGACATATATTGCTAAGCTAAACATTACCAAATCTACTTGTGACTATGTAATATCAATTTGTCTAGTTGAAACTACTATCTTTAGTCTTTTATCAAGAAATATGGAGCATAATCATTGTCGTTGTTGCAAATTTCTTATTGTTGTTATAAAATGTTACAATTCTACAATTTTGTATCATCTAGTACATTTCTTAATATTTCATTGTCTTATGAAGCACTAATATCATTTTGGTACTTGGAAAGTGCCCTTCTTCTGTTTTGTTGTCTTGTTCTCAGCAGGTAAAAAAAATTACTCAATTTCTTCATCTCTATAAGACATAAAGAACCCTTTGAATTTGAATGACATGTGAGAGGGGGGAACTTTCTTACACTTTGTCCCTAGGCTTATCAAACCATCAGGTCACTAGGGACATCTCCCTTGGGGTAGTATTGACATACTTCTAAATAGAAAGGGATTTCATATTAAGGTAACAGTTATAGGTCACTTCCAGTTACACAAATTTTGTATCTACTTGCATTGGGCTTTGGGAAAGTACAAATTGTGTGCTAACATTTTGGTGACGTTGTCGGGGAACACTGATTCAATATTCCTCAACGACACTTTTTCGATAAGCCTTTCCCTCAAAGCCTTTTATGTTATGAATCTTGCCAGGAGACTCCACTGAGGGTGATTCCCTCTTTTCCATTTGATGATCTCTAGAAGGATTATCTGGTGACTCCATTAATGATTAAGTTGAACATGGCTTCTCAATGGGACCCAGTAAATTTTAAACCCTTGGATATGAGTAAAATGTTGGGTTACCCTCAACAAATGCCTCTGAGGTATGAAAAACGGCTCCCTAAATTCACTGGCAGTGATGGGGTTAGAGTCTAAAATCACATGGATAACTTTTGGTATTTCTTTCAACTCCACCCTATCATTGATGATGATAAGGATTTGGCAATGAAACATTTCTCTTCCACTCTTCATGGAAATGATAGGAAATGGTATGATGGTCTCCCTGATGTTAGTATCACATCTATAGACCAGTTACAGGAAACCTTTCTCAAGATATAGGGTATTAAATTGGAATATATCCAAATTATACTAAAAAGACTCGAGTACATAAAACAAACTAAGAATGAGACTTTCAAGGAATTCCATACTAGGTTTGAGAACTTGCTATATAAGATTCCTAGAAACCATCATCCTGGAGACAAGTACCTCATTTACCTCTATACCAATTCACTCTTAGTGCATTTGGGGTTCCTCCTCAATAAAAAGGGGCCAAAAGAAATCGATGATTCCTATTACATGGCCACACAACTCGAGGTGAATATCTCTTTGTTCAAGAGAAAACACATATTTTCTCTAGAAAACAAAGTTGATGACCCCAAAGGCACCCCAGATACTCTTAGTATGGAGATATTAGTTTCCCTTGAGATCTTTGAAAAAATGGAACAAGACATCAACCAACATGATATTGAGGAGAGGGATCCTAATGAGGGTTTCCAATCCCATGAGGAAGAGCAAGAATTTACTCATGCTTCTACCAAGGATAATGAAGACATGGTTGAAGAGAGAGAGCATGGAGATATAAAAAATGATGATGAAGTATTGATGTGTGATCCTCCCTCTGGTAAATCCATCCACAAGGCTATTCCTCCTGCACAAGAAGAAGAGGATAAGGTTAGTCAGTTTCCTTTCAAAGTTTTTGATGATACCTTATTCTATGATTCAGAGGGGAAGGAAGAAAGGGACTCATTGGACAAGATAGATCCTCCTTATTATGAAGTAAAATATATAGAGACAAGTCATGAGGACAATACAATGATTCATACTATTCCATTTAATGAAGTTATCCAAATCGTCGAAGCCCCTGCATAGGAAGATCAAGTAAACATGATAAGTTATTTCCCTTTCCAAGATTTTGATGATGCTTTATTTTATGATTTGGAAAGTGAAGAAGTGTTAGAGGATCCCTTGGGTGTTTTATGCCCTTCATCTTATGATAAAGTTGATGAATTTTTTGATAATATTGATGAGTTCATACATGTCGGGAAATGTAAATGGGATGTGATTGGATATGATGGGGATCCTTTTTATGACATTGAGGATCATTTCCAAATGCTTGATTTGCAACTATCATATCAGGTTACTACTAATTATGACATTTGTCAACAAGGAAATGAGATAGTTACATATATCTCCAAGGGTGACCTAGTTCTATGTCCTCCTGATGATTTTCAATCATACCTTGAATATTTTGATGAGTATTCTTTTGAGCACTTGGATTTATTCTATGAAGAATATTATCAACCATTGTTGTTCTCATATATTGATAGAGGTGAGGAAATTTCTTTCCCAAATCATGGTACTTGTGACAAGGTGATCCAACCCCCTTTTATTACTTTACCTCACTGTGTCACTAAGGGTGTAGTTGGGAAACATGTCCCTTGTATTGAGTTTTCTCCAAGGAAAAGCCTTCTTTTAGAATTCAAGGGTAGGTTGAATACCTTAAGAACAAATTTATTATATCACTCTTTCAACTTTCCCTTATAAATTTTCCAATCATTCTCTAGGTTTTTACTAGTCCTTTCCCAGACTTCAGGATGTGATGACATCCAAGGTATCCAACCTTAAGATTCTTTAAATCAGTCTTTTAAGCATTTTTTTTTCACAATCCCTTTCTGAGACAGATTAAGAATTTTCCTAGAAGTGTGACTTGGCATATATTTTTCCCTCCCTCCCGCCTCCATGAGCTAGACTCAATGATTCCCAATGATGTGATACATGTTCTAACTCATGTTATTTTTGTTCTTGACTTTTCATTGTTTTGGTTCATGATGAATCACAGAAGAAGGTATTATGAGATATTTCTAGGATGGTTTCATTGGTTATTTGACTACACCTAGCATTCAACCAACAGGTAAGTAGAGGTAGGTTACAAATTTTCATCCATTGTATATACCATCTGCATATCATGCTAGTGTAGTGTAGTTTCATTTATTTCATTGTATATATGCATGATTATTTTTATTCCACTATATTATATATGAGCAAGGGGTGATATCACCACCCTAATGATTACTAACACAGTTGTTGAGATCTAGTATATACAGGTCATGCCGGATATGTTAAGGTTCTCATGCACTCTACAGTGAGCACATGTCCCCAAGTTGGAGCCAAATTTTATCCTGTATCCTAGGTATAACTAAGGAGATCATGTCTCGAGGCCCACAGGTCCTAGACATGGAGTGCCGAGAGCCCGACCACTTGATCTTGGCCCCGGAGAACCCATCTTTTCTTTAGTGTGACCCATCTACCAACAACAACATCCATCCCACTAGCCTGGTCCTGGAGTAGCAGTGGGTCTTTATCCATGAGGTAATGAGTTAGGGTATCATGGTATGTGTCACTCTAATTTTCGAATCATTTGAATATGTTTCATTGAACACTTCTTCATTTCATAACGTTTTCTTGGAAATTATTCTCTTTAACTTGTTCATACCTAGGGGGGTCACAGAATGCCTTAGTAAGATGGTTCCCCTTTAGGATGAGTTGCCACTAGGTGGGTCTATGAAAGTTCATTTTCCATTCTTTCCATACTTACCACTTTTCATCATTATTCCTCTCATCTTTCCCTACCTTGGTTCGAGCATTATGTTTGCCACGCTAGGAAGGGTTGTAATTTTCCTTGTGGGAAGAAGGGGCTAAAGGAATAGAGGGTAAAATTATATGGAAAGAGTTAAAATCCAAAATGGAACCTTTGATATGCTTCACCCACAGATTCCCGAGAAAGTAGTAAAAGGATTATTAGTAAGAAAATGGGACCCGTAAGATAAAACAAAACTCAAGGTACTATTTGGTGGATGGGAGGTCTCATCATGAGACAATGTGTTAGGTCCATAAGCATGTAACAATATGAAACTACCATCCATCTAGTCACCAAACCAGGATAGTGTCTCTTGGTGGAATTTCCAAGGTAAAGGCGGTCTCATCACGAGCCAACCTTCTCATTTCCGTAAAATGCTTATGGGTAACATTGTCACCTCTAGTCACCACGCTAGGATAGTGTCCCCCAAATTTTCCCTTGAAAATAAAATTGTCACCTCTAGTCACCACGCCAGGATAGTGTCCCCCAAATTTTCCCTTGAAAATAAAAAAGACCAAAAGAAATAATACTATTAAAAAAATGCATTGAATGGGCTGGGAAACAATGGCATCCATGATAAGATGTAGATTTCCCTCTATAGAGGCACCCACAAGTAAGACCTACATTTCCATGTTATCATTGCCTGCTCTTCCCAAACACTTCCCCTACACCATATCAAACACTTAAATGACCTAGATTGGTTCTCACCTGGAAAAAACCCCAAACTCAAGGAGGATTATCCCAATAGGACATCCTTATACCCTCTCGAAACTTGACTTGTTAAACTGCATAATTTCTTTGAGCATTGTTCTGGGTAAAGGGGGGTCTGATGCACATGTTTGGGTAATTTTATTATTAGATGTGATTGGCATTACTATGATTCCAGTGACTTATGAGCCGCTATAGGATGTACTTTTTGTTGCTGCAGGACCATGCCCAATGGACAGGTGCATATGGGGATATGAATAGCTCGGACCTCCATGGGGATGGAAGCCCACATATGGATGATGTGACTCCATACAGAGGAAAAGAGATGCCCAAGACTTGCACTAGGAATAAAAAAGGACGTTTCACGATAGACACTTTGGCATACTTAGACCCAAGGGGATATTTCTTTTCCATGTGGACGTTGGCCTTGGGATTCCCATGACATCACCTTTGTGACCCTAGATGTCATTGTTGAGGAAAAGATATGAATTTATCTTACTCAAACATTTTCAGACTTTACTTGGCTAAAGAAAACTAAATGGGAATATCACCCTATGTTTATAGCCAACAACAATAACATCCTAACTCACAAATATTAATTATGGGTGCTTTGGCTAGTCTTTTATCAACAAAAATCTTGTTGGAAATTCACCTTTTATGTAATCTTATGAATATAACAGTTGATGAAATAAATGTAAGAACAAAAGTAAAGACATGAAAATGATAATCAAGACAGATGAGACATAAAGCAATCCTTTATTTCATTCCAATTCACCAAAGATTCATTTTCTTTACAAAATGTCATAAAAAATTCTTGGACCAATGTCAAACTTAGACATCCCCATTGGAACATAAAAAAGGACCTCCGACAGAAAACCAAAACTAAACTCTAAAAGTTGGATCAACTTGCCATAAATTGTTTCCCACTCAACTTTACACAATAGCCTTTCTCAGTCATGAAAATTAATTCACAAACATACAAGTCTACACAGACTATCAAAGATAGATCAACACCTCTAAAAAACAAGTGTTTGAATGATTTGATTCAGCCCTGAATATTGTTGTCTAAAATAAAACCCTACTATCATAAAAGAGAATTAGGTTGTGATGAATATATGAATGAATGAAAACTGAATGATCTCAACATAAACTCAAAGACAAAACCTTAGCATGCTTTTGCTTCTATCCTCCTCTTGTTCCTCCCTTTCCTTTTTCTTTTAACAAATTAGAATTGGTTGAATAAGTCGAACCAATTCATTAGTTAAGTTAGTTAAAAGACTCAAATAACTTTAGTTAGGGGGAAGAGTAATAATTATAATAAGGGTCATAAATAGATAATAACTAGTAGGTGGGACCCCTTGTGACTCCCTTTAGTTCATAACAATCATAACAATCATAGCATAACCATTAGTTAAGAAAAACACACCTCCTTCTGCCTCCCATCAACATATTCACTTTTGGGCAATTTAAACTCATGAAATTTGAAATTATTTCAAAAATAATACTCATATATCCAAAATAAACATGTTGTCCAAAGATCCCTAAAGTCAACTGTCATAAAACAATAGATGTAATAAAAACTAAAAAACCATATTTCCCAGTCTGTTATGCAACCCTTCCTTGATTGCTACTGTAACCTCTTGATTTTCCTGAATTTTCCTTTGGCTGTGCAGAGCCTTTAGGCCTAATTTCACTAATCATGTGGGAACAATCATCCATCAAATGCATCCAGGAAGACACAGAATTGTCAGAGCCATTCGAGGGTGAGGAGGGGGAATCAATGGATTTTCCTTTATCAAGGGCATGGTGGGCCTCAATTTTCAATCTCTTTCTAGCATGGGAGGATTGCACTGGCGAGTGATCAGGGGCATCTTGGGCAATGGGGTTAATCGACGGAGGAGGAGGCAAAGACAAGTTGGGCCAGCCATGATGTTGGGAGACTGTCGGGTGGACAATCTCTTTCCATCCATCATTTTCAGGGACCTCGGGTTGTAATGAGACATGAGGAGGTACAAGCATACTAGGTGCTTGCGGGGCTTGGAAAGGATTCCTTTCAGGACCAGGTTGTATTATTCCCTGCCCAATTCAATTGAAGAATCTGGCATGAAACAATTGGTCAAGCTCTTGTGAATCAACGTCAAAATGTATGGAGAACCTAGGACTTCTTGGGCCTCGGTTCCAATTAACTCTACCTCTGTTTCCTCTTTCATGGCTACCTCGACTAAAAAAACTCATCATGCATGCATGATCAATTAGCAAATAGTCTTTTAAATAACCATACATGACAACTCTTTAAAAATATGAAATAGATTTAGCTCAACAATGTATCAGACTCATGCAATCCAATCCATACAAATTGTTTCACCATTAATCAATGAGCATGGGGTGAAAAAGGGTTGTGGCATATGTGAGGGGGTTTTATTAAGAGAAAATATGATATAATGAAGGGGAAAAAACATGGTCACTGCGCAATGACAACAACAATCCACACAAGACACTGCCACCTTCATCTTCTTTAACACATAAATTCTCTTGACTGTAATCAATCTTAGAACAGGGAGTTGAAAAATGAATATGGGAGGTGATGGGGTTTGTAATTAGCGACAAGTGAAACAATGAAATGGAATATGAATGATTATTGTTCATGAAATTAATTAAGTGATCCATAAAACATTTTGTGAAAAGAGATGCATCAACCATCAATCATTTGACCAAATAATATTTTTGTGCATTTAACTAGTTCATTGTTCATAATCAAATATCCAACACAGTGCCATCAGAAGATAGTATGCATCCCACACAATTTGTAAGAGGTTTTGTTCTCTTCATTCACATACTTTACATTTTATAAACATTTACAAACAATACCCATTTTCAATCTGTAAACTATCAAAATCAACCATTGCCCATGCATTTCTTCAATCCATAATAATACTTCAAAATTCATATTTTCAAATTAACAATGAAGTCACTATCACTGCTCATTTAAATGCAATGATATTTTTTAAACACGTATAGGAAGTAACCAAAATAATCCAGACCAAATTTCCACACCTGAAATGACAATTAATCACACAACCAACAACCACCATTTAGACAGAAGGTATGCACAGGGTGATTTTCCCAGGCAATGTAGTTATGCCACTGTAAAAAAAAAAAATTCAATGCGACTTAAAAGCTGGGCCACCCATCTAACAATACTGTCATCAACAACATTCCTTCTTTAACAAGTGATTGATTGAAATAAATAAACATGCCTAAAATTCTATGGGTATCCCTGAGTGTGAAAACCAAGCTAGCCATACTACACACAGTGCAAAGCTAAAAAAACCCTGCGATGCAACATTTCCACTTAACACAACAAACACACAGTCACGGTAATAACTCAACATATCATGATGAGCCATCGATTTAATATAATATTGCTTTGATTTAGTCACACCGTGATCGACTATGTTGTGCACACTCAGGCTCATACAATCAACAAGAATAAGGATGCAGTGGATATATTCTCTACAGTCATCCGGTTCAATAGTCATTCGGCCCCAAAGAAAACCATAGTTACCAAGCCCATTATTTCATTTTTCAAAACACCATACAAACAACACAACATGCGTGAGCACATCAAGAATTTGTAACCAATGCCAGATAATCATCCAACAGTCATTAGTACCAATGTCAGTGATTATCTATCAACCAAACAATTCTCCACTGTTGTAAAAAATCCATCAACTTATCAAGTTGTGGTAACTACATATACCCATGCATCAAATCCAATCGAGGCAGAGGCCTTATCCATTAACAATACTGAGTTATTAACATAAGAAGAGTGACTGTGTACTTTGAAAGTGCAATTGGAGATGAGGGGTTTATCATTATTATCACAGAAGTAGTAACTAAATGCCAAACCAACATGACTACCATACAACCAACTGGGTGAGCCCGTATTCAAAGTAACTAACCACAATAACCCGTAGCAACCTGACAGGCACAACAATCTACTCTATAAAACTCCAGACTGGAGGGTTAAGGGTCTACTCTATAGCCAACACTAGGGGAATGGACCCAACTCCTTGTAATGGTGGAAAATTCGAGGCCAAGGGTGTGCACACAGAGAGAGCCATGATTCATTCGTGGACATGTAACAATCCATGGCAGGGGGCCATAACAAAAGGTGAGGCTCCCATTCGTCCTGACAATTCTATTTAATGCACACAGGGTATAACCCTCATGTTTTTCGTTTAAAATACCACAGTACTGAGGTGAAGATAGGGTTGAGTTAAGAACAAAACACTCACTTTGTTACCCTTAGTGGTGGAAACAACCAATTCCCAAGTGAACGAAACACAGTGCCACAGGAGACCTTAAACTACCAACCCCATAAAATCCAAATACTGGGTTTAGTGACAAATGCATGTAGATAACCATCCACCCAAGACTAAAAAAAATCCCTCCAACTAAACCAGCAGTGATAACAAAGAGCTATCACCTAGGAAGACCAATAACCCCTATGAACTCAAAAATATTACAGGAAGAACCATACATTCTTCATTCCAAGAACCCAAATTTCACTTAGGAAAACACAACCCAATACACCTAAACTAGTAATCATTTCATAACTAGAGAAGAGTCACGAATGGCCAAAAAAGACATACATGTAATCGAATTCCTTAAAATGATAGTTTGTTGAGCGGTTCCTCCCTACTAAAAATTCAGAGCATAACCACAGCAACAAGATCGAACAATAGATAGACTAGGGTGGTGGCTAACAGGAGGAGTAAATGTGATGTGCATTAAATACATGTTGCCTCCACCCAGAATGCATTAACTCATCACTATATGCCAACACACTCTTCATCAACCATTAATCAAATCATGTATCAAAACCATCACCATATTAAAAACCAATAGTGTGACTTATACCATAACATAATTCAAGTCCCATATAATTCAACCATTCGCATAACCAATATCACTATTACCGTGCCAATGTGCCATCAACACTTCATACCAAATGTGTATTAACCATACAACCCAATCGAAATTTATGTCCATTTACTTGCTAGCTAGAGTTTAACAATAATCGTTAAGTCTTCTTGTGCATGTAGTATAGCTTAGGATAGTTTTAAATTCTTCAATTGTTTCTCATTTACTTCCCATTGTTCTTATGTAGTATAGTAAGAATGAAGAATTGGATTCCCTTTCTTTGCAATTTATAGTATTTTTGTCTTTCTCAAAACTGCATTTCATGTAATTTCACTAACATGTTTGTTGTGCAGGTGTGATAAGAACGAATGACATTAATGAATATCATAGGTTGTAGTAATATAAAGAATCAACACTTCAAAATCTCAAATCATACCAATAACAACAAGATATCATCAACCATGTAAGCCATGTTGCACATCATCACAACATAAAAAATGAACAAATCTGATCTCCAATAGTTCAAGGGGACACCTACTAGTATTATTATTATTATTATTATTTATAATAAGAGGCTTTAGCAACACTTTGCGGGCAAAACTTCATTGACAATTTTAATCGTCAACAAACTGGCGACTCCGCGGAAAACTTTGTTTTCAACAGATTTAGAACTCAAAACTCATGGTTTCACAGACCAAGAACAATAATTTTGGAGGAAGTAACCAGAATAATTATGCAACAAAGGGAACTGAGGGGACTTAATGGAAAGATGACTGGGAATTTGGGAATAATTGATGAAAAATGTTAAGTCTGAGGGGTTTTTACCACTGTATGTATAATAATTCATTTGGAATATGCTCTTAACATTCAAGGAGGAAAACTTATAGACTTTATCTTAAGATCTCAATGGATGAAGAATTGGTAAGAAGAAGCGAGAAATAACCAATTCCTTGTAACAGAACAGTGGAAACATGTAACCATTTCAAGGGTCCTTCAGAGGAGACATCATAACAGCTATGTAAGATTGATTTTTATCGACTGAAAATGCTTTGTAGGAGTGTCACTGTGGAAAAATTGATCCAACATTCTATATTGACCAGACACTAAAAGATGATAAAGACAAGAATCGCAACAGAAGTAATAATGTAGAAATTAAAATAGCAGTAGTAAAAGACTCAATTGAAAAACAAAAAGGAAATAAAACTTAACTTAGAAGGCATAAATCAAGGTACTGTAATAATAGAAAAGAAGCACAAAAATTGAAAGCATAACTAGGCTACTAGCATACAGCAAAATCCAGACAACTTTAGAACTTTTCATGTTGGTTCCTCGCAATATTTCAAGTGAGGGGTGTTAGTGTTGTAGGGAAACAATTGCTCCTATAATTCTTTTGAGATATAAGAATTAGTATCCAAGACAAAAGAAATTTGGAACGAACCGATCAACTGGAAATTTTATGTAATCATCAGTCCCTTGACGAGCACAATTAGATCATCAAGATAGAGATGGAGACTGACCAATTCATCGAGAGTCATGTGCATAGTTTTTTTAAAAGTAGTACCTGTATCAGGTAAAATAAAAAATCGACGTTTGTAAGGCACAACATCGTAATTAGTAATGAAAGTGGTTTTGTGAAAATTTGCCCCTTTTACTTTGATTCTCTTGTAACCAAAAAAACTATCAAGTAAGAGTTTTAACTATGACTCTACAGCCTATTGCAAAACCATTTCCATATTGAGAGGGGAAAAGGGATTTCTCATAATCGCTTTCCTGAAAGTTCGAAGACTGATACAAGTTTTGATATTATCAGTGGTCCTCGAGGCCAATTTCAAAATTGAGACCCATTCAGGGTGGGATGAAAAAAACATTTCATCCCTTAAGAAATATCTCAAATCCCTTCTAAAGGGTGCTTCTAGTGCAGAGTTAACAAATTCTTGTTTTTGCCTAGCTAGTTTCATAATATGTTGAACAAGACCAGGATCAAAACCACAAAGATCCTCATAATACCAAGCAAAAACATTTTGAGATCCACCAAGTAGTCTGGTGGACCTCATCTCTTCTTTACCAGTACATTAGACATTTATTTTAATATTCGTTGAAGTTTCAAATGTCCTAATGTTTAGGAGGATGGTTTCAATCACCTTCTTCCGTAACTCCTCTTCTTTTTGTTTTTCTTTATTTCCTACAACACTCAAATAAAACAAACTCTCAAGAGGAGTCAATCCCTTAGGAATCTTATTATTTTCCACATATATAATATCCTCGGGCTTAAGAGGTTCATTTTGAATGGCATCACAAATACTCTCATCGTTAGGGATGTTGATGCAGGAGCATCCGCAACATTCAAAATTCATCGCATGAACCAGCGCGAAGAGGGAAAGAATTGTACAGCTGGACAAGCCAGCAAACCTTTTTTCTTTTGATTTTGAATTTCACCTTGGTATTCATTGCGCCGCCGTTTACTAAAGGAATTTAAAGCCAGGCGCATTGTATTATGTTACAGATAGGAAGGCAGTTAATACAATTAAGGCTGGTAGATAGAAATTAGATGTAGATTAGACAGTTTACTTATCGAGAGGGAAAACGGAGTATAGACACCCTCCCTTGTATCAGGTAGGATTATTATTTGGTATTAGCAAGAGGGGCAGGAAGGAAAAAGAGCAGAGAGTCTGTGAAGAACCTCCATGTACAATTATTGAATTAATAGGAAGAGCTTTGATTCAATTTCATGGATGTGTTAGATGTTTTTGTGTTGTTGATGTTATGCTTCTGCTTAC
>JZKD02S1729651.1:474-12059 GCA_000966675.3 Picea glauca | reverse complement strand
ACTCCCGAAGTCCGAATTCCCGACATCCGAAAGGAAGAGCGTTGACTCTTCGGGCCCGTGAGAAATAGAAGGTCCTGGTGGAGCAGCTGGCTCGGTGAGGGGCAGGTTGCGTCAGATGTCCTTCCAAGATCCTTCCTTTTCAGGGATGTATGGACGATGTAGATATTGAAAGGCACAATTGGGCTTGTGAGGCAAGAGTTGCTGGTTATAAGAGGCTTCAAAGACAACTAACCGATCATCCATTGAATTAAACTCCTTCTTAACATGAGTGATGTTGAAAGATAGAAGGTTCGAGACAAGTTCCCGAACAATTTAGGACTATCATTCCATCAACTTATCGCTAGGAGAGCTTATCTTACGTATCAGGTTCACAAAAAGCTCGAATTTCCTAAAAAATGAAAGGTGCATACAACCAAGGTTAAGGTTGTTCTCAATGCCTAATAATAAAGATTCGAATTCAGTGACATTGTTTGTATAGGAAAACTCCAACCTGTATGACATATTATGAATTTTTCCTGCAAGGGAAGCCAAGACAATACCAACCCTATTACCTTCACTAGAGCATGAATCATCAAAGTGCATATGTCATATATCATTATCTAAATCATTGTTTTCCAAAGGAATATTATCCTCTTCAACAAAGATGGAATACACTCCTAGGTCTTCTTCGATATAGTTTATGCTAGATTGAAATCCTTCCCTCTCTAAGGAATATAATATTCTTTCAATTTCGTGAAATGGATAAATGTGTTGCATCGAGCGAGAGGTATCCACTTGTTAAGTCTTTCCAATATCTCTCCAAGATAATTGAATAATTGCTTACATGCATATCAATCACCTGAATGTTGAGGGTTGTCCTTATCTCAGGATGAGCCCATAAAACCAAGGTTATATCTTTAATATCACCTATGGTTGTTTGTTGTAGACTATTATAGGAGATCATGCTTCTGGCATTTTCATTTGTACAAGATAAGCCTAGCTCTTCCATAATAATCTTCGACATGACACTTGGGCCTAAACCACCATCAATGAGGCAACAATGGGCAATATTGTCCATGATCTTTACAAAAATATAAAAGCGGGTTTTTTTAAATGGTATCTAAAGTTATGTACTCCTACTTTATTTATAGAAGAATCCTCTTCATCTACCTCTTCAGAAATATTGGCGACAATAGAATCTTTTCCTTCCATGAATTGTTTTAGATGCATCTGTTGTTCATGTATGACAACCATGTCTAGGAGGGCTACATCTTCTTTGATGTTGGCCAATTGATTCAAGATATTATATTTAGAAGAGGGATGAGGGGCAGTGATTCTTTGACTCTCAGGAATTTTAGGAACCTGGGGCATAGCAGTGGTTGAGGATGAGCTGGGGCTAGAAGAACTACGAGGAGGATCAAATTTACCCTTGGGAGCATAGGCTTTGTTCCTAGTGTTTATAACCATGACATCCTCTGGCTCTGCAAAGTCTAGGACAATGATAGTAGCTTCCGGTCTCTTAACAAAGATATTATCTCAGACACTCTTCTTTACCTCACATGTGGTTTCTTCATGGTGATCCTCACAAAAGTTGCACCAACTTCGAGGCAGGATAGCCTTAGGCTGAAAATTGTTTTCAACTAGATTTCTAAAGGGGGGTGCAGAAGAGGATGAAGCTCTAGGGGTGAGAGGGGAGACAATACCCTTCCACTCAAATTCTATCATACGATTTTTCATATATTGTACTAGCTATAAGAGAGAGGACATGTTTGTCTGTCTAACTGATTCTCCCTGGGGAAGACCAGTTCTTTCAAGCTGTTCTTCATACTCTGAGAAAGTATGCAAAGTAGAACTGAGATTATCAATGGCCTTTTCTTCAAGCCTATCATGGTAAGGAGAAGGCAATGCATTGTAGTAATGCATGGAAGCGACTTGGTTATGAGGGCGGATAAGTTCGAGGATTTGATTGTAAAAATTGGTGAAATGCAAGTTGAAAGAATTGATGGTGTCACCATCTTTATAAGTCACGTTATTGTATTCCCTTAACTTCTTGACAGGGATTTTGGATTGCCCATAAGTGGATCTGAACCAATAGATTAACTCATCCCAAGTAAATAGGATCTTACGAGGAAGGTCAAAGAAGTAGGCTGCAACCTTTCCTTCCAAGGAATTGGCGAACAAGTGCATGCAAGTGTCATTCTCGTTAGCCCCTATGTTATGACAAGAATTAGAAAATTCCACTAGGTGTTCATTGGTACTGACAGTGTTATTTCATGAAAACTTAGGAAAATGCTCTTTAAACTTTGGAATTGGGCAAGTAACAGGTGCTAGGTTAAGAGGACAAGACACATGCCATAGTGTGGTTGTGGCATCTTCTTCAAACTGAAAAATACCATACTTTTTAATGACTTTGGTGGGGTTTGTATTAGATTGGATAGGGATATGGTGGTTGTACAAGATACCAATCACTGATGATGATGAATATTGGGAAGATGGAGCACTTTTAGTGCCACCAAAGCCACCACTAGATGCCATCTTATGGATGATATATGAGGGGAAGAAAGGAGAGCTGGATGAATCAGATAAATTTCTCTTTAGAGAACTTTGTTGGGCAGATAACACAATGTTTCTTCTTCCTATTTTAGAAATAGAATTGATTTCAGGTGACAAGCCTCTTCTTCTTCTAGAAGCACGAGAGTCTAAGGACATGAAATAAAGGCCAAATCTCGAAGAAACAAGGTTTACTATTGATTTCTAGGTTGTCTACGTCTATCCTCCAATTGTTCTTGAGCACTAATATCTCGTTCAATTATTTCCCAAGAATAGTTAAGTTCGGCACAGGATTGGCAGTTTCTAGAATGGTGTTAAACAAGTTCAAAGCAATCTTAGTCTGGTCTTGAAGATCGGGTTTGATATTGGGCTGCCTTGCAACAAAAACAATCATTAATAGAAAAATAGTCAAGGAATCAATTTCAGAAAAGAAAGATGTATCGATGAAAATCAAGTATAAAATTTTAACCAAAGAGCTATCGAAGATCTCCCCAGTACGGTCGCCAAATAAATGTTGAGGAAAAGATATGAATTGATCTTAATCAAACATTTTTAGACTTTACTTGGCTAAAGCAAAGTAGACCAGAATATCACCCTATGTTTATAGCCAACAAAAATAACATCCTAAATCACAAGTATTAATTACGAGTTCTTAGGATAGTCTTTTATCAACAAAAATCTCGTTGTAAATTCACTTTTTATGTAATTTTCTGAATATAACAGTTGCTGAAATAAATGTAAGAAAAGAAGTAAAGACACCAAGATGATAATCAAGATAGATGAGAGATAAAGCAATCCTTTATTTAATTCCATTTCACGAAAGAGTCATTTTCTTTACACAATCTCATATAGAAATCTTGGACCAAAGTCAAACATAGACATCCCCGATGGAACATACAAAAGGACTTCTGACAGAAAACCAAAACTGAACTCTAAAAGTTGGATCAGATTTCCATAGATTTTTTCCCACTCGACTCTGCACAATAGCCTTTATTAATCATGAAAATTAATTCACAAACAGACAAGTCTACGCAGACTATCAAAGATAGATCAACACCTCTGAAAACCAAGTGTCTGAATGATTTGATTCATCCCTCAATATTGTTGTCTAAAATAAGACCCTGCTATCATAAAAGAGAATTATAGGTTGTGATGAATATATGAATGAATGAAAACTGAACTATCTCAACATAAACTCAAAGAGAAACATTAGCATGCTTCTGTTTCTATTCTCCTCTTGTTCCTCCCTTTCCTTTTTCTTTTAACAAATTAGAATTGGTTGAAGAAGTTGAACCAATTCATTAGTTAAGTTAATTAAAAGACTCAACTAACTTTAGTTAGGGGGAAGAKTAATAATTAWAATAAGGGTCATAAATAAATAATAACTAGTARGTGGGACCCCTYGTGAMTCCCTTTAGTTCATAACAATCATAACAATMATAWCATAAYCATTAGTTAAKAAAAACACACCTCCTTGTGYYTCCCATCAACATATTCACTTTTGGGCAATTTAAACTCATGAAATTTGAAATTATTTAAAAAATAATACTCATATATCCAAAATAAACATGTTGTCCAAAGATCCCTGAAGTCAACTGTCATAAAACAATAGATATAATCAAAACTCAAAACCGTATTTCCCAGCCTATGATGCAACCCTTCCTTGATTTCTGTTGTGACCTCGTGATTTTCCTGAATTTTCCTTTGGCTGTGCAGAGACTTTAGGCCTAATTTCACTGATCACGTGGGAACAATCGTCCCTCAAATGCATCTGGGAAGACACGGACTTGTCAGAGCCATTGGAGGGTGAGGAGGGAGCAACAATGGATTTTCCTTTATCAAGGGCATGGTGGGCCTCAGTTTTCAATCTCTTGCTAGCATGGGAGGATGGCATTGGCTAGTGATCATGGGGATCTTGGGCAATGGGGTTAACTGGCAGAGGAGGAGGCAAAGACAAGTTGGGCCAGCCATGATGTTGGGAGACTGGCGGGTGGACAATCTCTTTCCATCCATCATTTTGAGGGACCTCAGGTTGTAATGAGACATGAGGAGTTACAGGGATACTTGGTGCTTGCGAGGCTTGGAAAGGAGGCCTTTCAGGTCTAGGTTGGACTATTCCCTGCCAAATTCAATTGAAGAATCTGGCATGAAATGATTGGCCAAGCTCTTGTGAATCAACTTCAAAATGTATGGAGAACCTAGGCCTTCTTGGGCCTCGGTTCCAATTACCTCTACCTATGTTTCCTCGACCATGGCTACCTCGATTGAAAAAACTCATCCTTCATGCGTGATCAATTAGAAAATAGTCTTTTAAATAACCATACATGAAAACTCTTTAAAAATATGAAATATATTTGGCTCAACAATGTGTCAGACTCATGCAATCCAATCCATACAAATTTTTTCACCATTAATCAATGAGAGGGGGGTGAAAAAGGGTTGTGGGATATGTGAGGGGGTTGTATTGAGAGAAAATTTGATATAATGAGGGAGAAAGGACATGGTCACTGCTCAATGACAACAACAATAAAATGTAAAGAAAACCAATAAAACTTCACTGCAATCCACACAAGACATTGCCACCTTCGGCTTCTTTAACACATAAATTCTCTTGACTATAATCAATCTTAGAATAGGGAGTGAAAAAATGAATATGGGAGGTGATGGGGTTTGTAATTAGTGGAAAGTGAAATAATGGAAGGGAAGAAGAACAATTATTGTTCATGAAATTAATTCAGTGATCCATAAAACATTCTGTGAAAGGAGATGCATCAACCATCAATCATTTGATGAAATAATAATATGTGTGCATTTAACTAGTTCATTGTTCATAATCAAATATCCAACATAGTTCCATCACAAAACTATAGTCATCCCACACAATTTGTAAGAGGTTATGTTCCCTTCCTTCAATCCATAATAATACTTCAAAAGCCATGTTTTCAAATTACCAATGAAGTCACTATCACTGCAATCGGGCCTCTCATTTAAATGAAATGATATTCGTTAAACATGTATAAGCAGTAACCAAAATAATCAAGACCAAATTTCCACGCCCGAAATGACAATTAATCATACAATGAACAACCACCATTTAGACACAAGCTATGCACAGGGTGATTTTTCTAGGCAATGTACGTCTGCCACTGTAAAAAAAAACAATTCAATGCGACTTAAAAGTTGGGCCACCCATCCAACATGACTGTCATCAACAACATGTATTCTTTAACAAGTGATCGATTGCACTAAATAAACATGATTAAAACTTTGTGGGTATCCCTGAGTGTGAAAACCAAGCTATCCATACTACACACAGTGCACAACTAACAAAACCCCACGATGCAACATTTCCACTTAACACAACAAACACACTGTCACGGTAATAACTCAACATATCATGATGCACCATCGATTTAATATAATATTGCTTCAATTTAGTCACACCGTGATCGACTATGTTGTGCACACTCAGGATTATACAATCAACAAGCATAAGGATGAAGTGGATATAATCTCTATAATCATCCATTTCAATAGTCATTCAGCCCCAAATAAAACCATAGTTACCACGCCCATTAGTTCATTTTGCAAAACAACATACACACAATGCAAGATGTGTGAGCACATCAATCATTTGTAACCAATGTCATCTAATCATCCAACAATCATTAGTGCCAATGCCAGTGACTGTGTATCAACCAAACAATTCGCCACTATTGTAAAAAATCCATCAACCTATCAAGCTATGGAAACTACCTATACCCATGCATCAAATTGAATCAGGGCAGAGGCCTTCTCCATTAACAATACTGAGTTATTAACATAAGAAGAGTGACTGTGTACTTTGAAAGTGAAACTGGAGATGAGGGGTTTATCATTATTATTATAGAAGTAGTAACTAAATGCCAAACCAACATGACTGTCGTACGACCAACTGGGCGAACCTGTATTCAAATTAATTGACCAAAATAACCTGTAACAACTTGACAAGCATGACAATATCCTCTATAAAGCTCTAGAATGGAGGGTTAAGGGTCTATTTTGTAGCCAGCACCAGGGGAATGGAGCCAACTCCTTGCAATGGTGGAAACTTCGAGGACAACGGTGTGCACACAGAGAGAGGCATGATTCATTCATGGATAAGTAACAATCCATGACAGGGGGCCATAACAAAAGGTGAGGCTCCCATTCGGCCCGACATTTCTATTTAATGCATGTAGGGTACAACCCTCGTGTTCTTCGTTTAAAATACCATAGTACTAAGGTGAAGCCAAGGTCGAGTTAAGAACAAAATACTCACTTCGTGACCCTTAGTGGTGGAAATAACCAATTCCCAAGTGAACGAAACATAGTGTCGCAAGATACCTTCAACTACCAACCCCATAAAAGCCAAAGACTGGGTTTAGTGAAAAATGTGTGCAGATAGCCATCCACTCAAGACTAAACAAAAACCCTCGAACTAAACTAGCAACAATAATAGAGAGCTATCACCTAGGAATACCAATAACCCCTATGAACTCAAAACTATTACAGGAAGAACCATACATTCTTCATTCCAAGAACCCAAATTTCACGTAGTTGCAACAGTTAGGAAAACACAACCCAATACACTTGAGCCAATAATAATTTCATAACCAAAGCAGAGTCACCAATGGCCAAAAAATACATACCTGTAATCGAATTCCTTAAAACGAGAGTTGGTCACGCGGTTTCTCCCTGCTAAAAATTTGGAGCATAACCATAGCAGCAATATCGAACAATAGCCCGACTAGGGTGGTGGCTAATAGGAGTAAAGGTGACATGCAGTAAATGCACGTCGCCTCCACCCATAATGCATTAACTCATCGGTACATGCCAACACACTCTTCATCAACAATTAATCAAACCATGTATCGAAACCATCACCATATTAAAAACCAATAGTGCGACTTATGCCATAACATAATTCAAGTCCCATATAATTCAACCATTCGCATAACCAATATCACTATTACCTTGCTAATGCGCCATCAACATTTCATACCAAATGTGTATCAACCATACAACCCAATCGAAATTTATGTCCATTTACTTGCTAGCTAGAGTTTAACAATAATTGTTAAGTCTTCTCATGCATGTAGTATAGCTTAGGATAGCTTTAAATTCTTCAATTATTTCTCATTTCCTTCCCATCGTTCGCATGTAGTATAGTAAAAACATAGAATTGGATTCCTTTTATTTGCACTTTATACTATTTTTTCCTTTCTCAAAATTGCCTTTGATGTAATTCCACTAACATGTTTGTTGTGCAGGTGCAATAAGAACGAATGACATTAATGAATAGCATAAGTTGTAGTAACATAAATAATCAACACTTCAAAATCTCAACTCGTACCAATAACAACAAGATCTCATCAACCATGTAAGTTGTGTCGCACATCATCACAACATCAAAAATGAACAAATTCGATCTCCAATAGTTCAAGGGGGTCCCACCTACTAGTATTATTTAGTTTTTTTTTATAATAAGAGGCTTTAGCAACACTTTGCGAGCAAAACTTTGTTGACAATTTTAATCATCAACAGTCACCCAGCATCAGGATTGGCTTTATGGAGGCAGTTGTGTGATAAATTGCACATGTGGCATCATCCAGGCCCTCGGAAAGCCTAACATTTTGTAGATGGGCCCAATGTTTCACCCAAGAAACTCAATGTCACCCTAGAAGGGCATGATGTCACGTCTAAAAGTGATTTTAGGGTTAAATTATTTGAATTTGTGTTAAAATATTATTTTTCATGTAATTCGGCCATGTCGGCCTTTTAATGACCTAATTTTAATTAAAGGTCATTCATATTGTATAAATAAGAGATAAAAACTCTCATTTTTTCATCATTCACTCATCACACAAGCGGGAGGTATGAAATTCGTCCCTCTTTAAGAGTTATTTGTTGAAACTAAGTGGTGCGCAACTTTTAGGGAGGCAAATCTTGGTGTATTTTGGAAAATTTTCATTTTGGAGGATCTTCAACTAGGGTTTGGCTTAATTATTCTTGGTGAAGTAAGTAGAAAATATGCATTTATTTATTGTGAATGAATTCTTTTGGTGAATTTACTTGTTTCATATTTAACATTATGAAACTTCTTGCTTGAAACCCTAGTAGAAAGACATATGTTATTATATTTTTCTCTGTTAACCAGGATAGCCTAACTAAGAGGGGGGGTGAATCATTTAGATAAAATTTCTTTCTTTTTATTTAATAGGTTACTCAATGAACATAGATTATGCCTTTTACTATATGTCTTTCTACAAATCATTCAACTAAATAAATATGCAATCACATAAATAGACAATGACACAAAGATTTTCATGAGGAAACCCAAAAGGGAAAAACCTCTTCTTCTTATGAATGAAAGGAAAGCTCCAACTCCTCTTTACATTCTTATTTTATCTGAGCTGCAACCCAGATGAGGCTGCTACCTCTGTTTCTTCAACACCTACTGAATGGAAGCTACAATTCCCAGATGTACAAGAAAGAAATTGTACATTAGACTTTTACAGTCTCCCCTTGCTCCTCCCTACCACCCTGAAATCATTCTCTGTCATTAAGAACCTGCAAACTAACTCTTTATATTCTCTGACAAAGATTAAGCATTAAAATCCTCTCTGTTTTTCATATCACAATTCATTCTTCACCAGACCACTTAGATTTATCAATCTGTGTATGTGTCTTCCCTCCTCTATCTTTTTCTCTTCCTCAAATTTTATAGATCCATATATCTCCCATAATTCTCTTCTTTTTCTTGCAACTTCACTTTATATATTTTCATGTATCATCGACGCACACAATCGAACCCTCAGGCTTCAAGGAATCAGTTACAATAATTGAATGACTTCCTTACAGTAATTATTATTGGCCAAGGCATCAAGATGAACAATATCCACATGATCAGTTTAAACATTTAATCAGCATCGTTCGATGAACATACATCTGTTTTGATTTTTCAACACGGAATAACTCTTGAGCG
Source organism: Picea glauca (assembly GCA_000966675.3). Taxonomy (NCBI): domain Eukaryota; kingdom Viridiplantae; phylum Streptophyta; class Pinopsida; order Pinales; family Pinaceae; genus Picea; species Picea glauca. The sequence continues at coordinate 2,524 of JZKD02S1729651.1, read as the reverse complement.
CTTTGGCAAGCCACTTATGCTAACCCATATGTCCATTGGTCCTGACCACGGGTTAATCGAAATGCATTTTGCATTTTGGTATTTCGGCGTTTCACATTTTGGCGTTTCGGCATTCTTGTGATGAAGTGTTTCGACACTCCAAGTCAGAATCCTCGGTATATCTGTGTTTTTCATTTTGACATTTCAACATTTATGTGATGAAGTTTCTTGATGCTCCAACTCCCGGTATCCGAAACTCCGAAATGGAGTCAGATCAACGGTCATATATGACTCTTATATTACTCCTCCAATGCTTAATCCAACGGATATGACTTAATCATTCATCGAGATGGATGGCTATTGCGGTTTCAGTATTTCGGCATTCGGGAGTTCCTGATGTTGAAGTTTTTGCTTACCATGCAAAAATCCCGAAATAGAAACTCCCAAAATCTTGAAATAGAAACTCCCGGAATCATGTGACATGTGTCCCTTTCGGTATTTTGGCATTTGAGACTTCGTGATGTTGGAGTTTTTTCTCACCATGCAAAAATCTCGAAATAGAAACTCCCGAAATCCCAAAATAGAAACTCCCGGAATCATGTGACTTCGTGTTTCGATATGTCAAGAGGCATGCTAATCTCTGAATTAGGAACCACCATGCATGTGAAAACTGATCAACAAACTCCCCCTTTAGCATTTTAAAGTTTAACATTAATGAAAAAAACCAAGTCCTGTGCAAACTATGCAAACTGCAATCTGATGTAGGAGCATCGCTCCATGTCAGTAGCGTGTCATCCAGCCAACACATCCATCACACATTTAATGGAGAAAAGGAGAGGTGCAACCCTCTCACTTTTGAAATTAAAATTTTCAATAAATGTTGTAAGGATTTTAATGCCAGACCACGCCTTTGTATAGGTAATGGTTGAGGTTTCCTTTAATGGTTTCCTGCAGCAAGCCCAGGATGTAGTCAGGATTGGGCATCCATATATGTAATGTAGCCATAGGAGCCACTCTGTGATGGCGATAGATCAGAGATGGTGAGGTTGAGGATAATCTTGAGAGATCCCTCTTTGTAATTAGAGAGAGTGATAGGATAGAGAATAGAAGATCTCTTAGGGAGAGAGATCTCGAGAGGGAGAGAGAGCTGAGACTTGTTACAGTCCAGCCTTTGTAAACATTTGTATAGACATACAGATTAATAGAAAAGCAGTTTTCCCTGCATACTTTGTCTTTGATGTTTATATGTTTTTATGCATTTCATGTTTTAAATGAATAACTAGTGAAGCATTGCATAAGTTTCAATTCCTTCCTTTCTTGAAGTTTCTGAGTGCAAGGAGTGCACATAGTCCGCAAGGTGTGCATTGACAAAAGTGAGACAACCTCAGGAAATCTCAAGAGGGATAGCGTTGAACCTTCATTAGCAGAGGTGCAAGGAGTGCACAAGAAGGAACTATGTCTCGAGTTTAGGGAAGACAGAACTACTGAAGGTTCTATAGAGCTCTTCCAAGAGGGCATCGAGGGAGTGCATAGAGTGCACTAGGGAACTCTATTTTGATTTCTAAGAAAAGAGAAGTGTTAAAGATAAGGCACTCACAGGGTTGCTAAATACTCTGTAAGATCTACAAGGTGTGCATTGAGCACGAGAATGCAAGGTGGGCGTAAGGAGTTTTCTTTTCAAGAAAACTTCTCGAATCTGAGTTATTCAAGATCCTCAAATGCAAAGTGTGCGCAGGAGTAAATCTTTGAGAGAACGAAGCTCATGAGGGACAACATTTCTAGAACATAGGCGAGATCCAAAGGAATTGAGCTCGAAGGGGAAGTGAAAGTTGAGGCCTTTGGAACTTCAGAAAATATTCCAAGGGGAAGGAATAAGTTATCAATATTAGGAGGGACCACAACTGCCATCAAATCTTGTGCAAAGAACTGATAGTCATCGGATCTGGAGGAAAGCGCACAGAGTTTAACCTCTGGGAGGTCGCATAGGAGAGCAGTTGAAAGGAACGGTGGAGACATTTTGTGGAGAAGTGTCGAAATCCTGAGAGCCATAGGATCACACCAAGTTGTGAGG
>JZKD02S1729640.1:64818-99141 GCA_000966675.3 Picea glauca | reverse complement strand
ATAAATGTTGTGTACTTGTGGATGTGTATTTCTTAGTGATCTTGTGGTTGTTATGCTCTTATCTTTATGAAATGCAAAGAACTATAATATCAGCATAAAACATTAACAAAAAATAATGTTAAAGTTATGAGCCGAGGTCCGAAGTCCCGAAGTGTTGAAGGCCCGAAGTAGATCTGGACCATGGATCTTAGGGGACAAGTGGTAGTCGATCCGATGATTCGTGGAAGTGACTCTCGAGAGTTTTGGAAGGAAGCAAAAGCAAACCTCACGAGGTGTGAAGTATGAAATGGATATGGGCCATCCAATCCAGAGGGGCATGTGGCGCCAAATCAGTAGATTCACGGTTTCGTGAATCAGAGGTTTTGCAAGGAGTGATGCGCCAGTTTCACAAAGCACGAAACCCCAAAGCACCTTTGAGATAGGCCCAATGTCACAGCCCGAGGTCACAAACATGAAGGGGCGATGAAGAAGGAGTTGGTGCTCGAGGCTCGAGATTTCGGAAGTGCAAAAGAGGAAGGTTGTGGGTTTCATAGGACCTGCAGTAAAGATTCACCAACAGGACACAGTAGCCCCTGGGCATTTAGCCTCATTGCGATCCCGAGAAGAAATAGTAAATGAAAAAGGAGTGGTGGTTGAAAATTCAACTCACTCCATAAATGGAAAGCATGGAGGGTCTGGTTGTAGAGACAGAGTTGTCAGCTAGAGGCCCCCTCGATGAACAATTTTTCCTGAAGGCCCATGCTGAGTTAAGTTTGTGTTAGACAGAAGGATACATGCGCAGTCTGACAGAGCAGGCACTGACTGAAATCTTTAAATGCAGAGGCCCGATCACGCTCCCGGTGGTTGCAACATTTATGAGTATATATAGGCAGTTTTAATATTTTTTTAAGTTCGTCAATTGGTTGAGAAGAGCTCCCAATTTTGTAATACTTGTGATGTCAAAGTTGTTCTCTAGTTATGTAATCGATTTGAGACTTTCATGTTAATAGAAGTCAGCTTCCTGTTTCTTTTCATTTTTTCTATAAAAGTTGTTTAAAACACTCGGGCATGGATGATCCAGTCGAGGATTGTTATACTGTTCTAATGGAGGTTTAATTATAGTAGTGTCATGGTCAGTTTTACTCAGTTCCTGATTTTTTTGTTCCCTCTCACACTGGATGGTTTGGGCATGGAAGATCCAGTCGAGTTGTTTCATTTGCAAGATGATGGAGGTTTGATCATTTTATGGCTGTAACTGTGTTGTTTGGACATATTCCAGTGTCTGAACTCGAGCTCAAGAATGCTCTTGAGTTTGGGTCTTTCTTCTCAGATTTTCTGGAAGGCCTGATGCCCATAGCAGTCTCATTCACCTCCCTCACTAAGTCTTCCCTATGCTCTCGCTTTAACTCAATTTATTGACTGAAGTTAATGTGGCCCTCACTTCCCTGTGCATTTCTTGTTCAGTTTTGTGTTGAACATCATTCATATTTTGAGTTTTGTCCATTGACCTCCATCCATATAAAACCAACATCCACCTAAACTCTTATGGGTACTGGGCTTACCTTATCTACAATCGGAGGGTGACTTCTAGTGCTAACATTTCTGGTGTCGTTGTTGAGGAATGAATTGAAGACATTTCCCTAGGTAAGAACGACAACGAGCTTTTGATTCTGAAGGTGCATCGGACATCAAAACCATTGAAGATTGCAACTTGCACCTGGCGACTCCACTAGGGAGGATCATGTTGACAGAAAGATGACCATACCAAAGGGGAAGACCAAGTATTAGTTTATGATCTTTATTCATGAAATCTTATTCTTGTTTATCAGCTCATTTCTCTTTTTCCCTTCACATATAAAGAGGATTATCCTATGCTTTGTCTATTCAGATGATTATAGGCCTTCCTTTATTTATCCATCCTTGGAAAAAGAAAACATGCCCTCTTCTCGTGTTGTAGATACAAATCTCGTGTCTTCACCTCTACCTATTCATAAAAGTGAGATCTGTATTGCATCTCCTCTTGAAATTGATCACCCTTGTAGCCCTGAGGAGGTTGAAAATAACTCACAGTCTTCTCAAATCTTGCTACCCTTCATTATTCCTCCTGAGCCTTGCCATCAAATCGTTAATCCTCATGATTAGCCCACTGCTTTTCAAATCAAAATAAGAAATAAGTTGTTTAAACTTTTAAGGTTTCCACATGACCTTCATCCTTATCCTCGTTATTCCTTTGAGTATCTTCCTCGGTTTTTTGGAGAGGATCATATTACAGTCGAGAGGCATTTGGAGGCCTTTGATATCTTTGTCGATCAGTTTGAGATTGTTCGTGATGATGTTTCCATGAGGTTGTTCTCACAATCCCTGTCTGGAGATGTTGTTGTGTGGTTTAGAAGTCTGGAAGCCATTTCTATTGGCTCCTGGACCGAGCTATGCCATGCATTTTTAAAGTGTTGGGGTGAGAACAAGTCCCTTGATCAATATTGGTTTGAGTTTAATGCCTTGAAGAGAGGGGAAGAGGAAGCCTTGGTTGTCTTCAACAGGAGGTTTTACAGTGTTTATCATAGTATGCCTATGGATATCAAACCCACAGAAACAACTGTCATGGTGTACTATGTCATGGCTCAGCATCTAGAGCTGGTCCTTCTCCTGAGAGAGAGGAAATATTCATCGTTAAGACACATGTTTGAAGATGTTGAAGAAGTTGAAGAGAACATTAGGGCTAGCAAGGGGGTTCATATGCAAGCATATCTTGAAAATTTGCATGTGCCTAAGGAAGAAGACCATCAGCATGTTTCAGAGTCTAAGCAAGAAGATAGTGATTATGAATCAGAGCTGGAAAAAAAAGGAAAAGAGACTGCAGTTGCTGATGATCGAGAGTTGTTTTCGAAGGAGCAAGGAGGTTTTTTATTTGCAAGCAGAGAGGCATTTACAGAGGAGCGTCCTGGTCCTCTAAAGAAGCCAGGATTCTGTCACACGATTCATGATCCTATGGCTATATACATGGAATCATATGTTTCATATCTTGAGGATTTCCAAGAGCATACCACGGAGCCTTTTCCTTTATACATTGAGGAAAAACATTGTGTGGAAATCTGCCATTTTGTGCCTACAGAAGACAAAGAGCAGAGCTTTCCCATGGTTCCTGTTTATGATGATTATGATTCTGATCCTTGGGAGAGTCATGAAGAGAAGAGGGAGAACCAAATGTGTAGTTCATATCTTGCCCAGAGCCTACAAATAAGCAACCATCACCTGGGATCATTCATCCTGCATCAGTCGTTCGCTCACCCATGCTTGCCAGAGACATTCAACCATGTGTGAGCAGCTGTAAGACAGAGCATGTTTTTTGTCACCAGCCCAGTGGATTTTGTCATTTTCTCTATGAACCTGTAAGGGAGTACATGGAGTTTCATTTCTTTCATGTCTTGGAGCCGCTCAGCTTTATCCTGACTTCAACTCTGAGAGGAGAGTTGAAAAGCATAATCATTTTGTTGTCACAGTTGCATTGTTTTTATTTAATGAGTGACAGAGTAAACAAGTTTGCAGCTAGGGAGTTGCTTGAATGGCTATGGTGGAAGTTTGCTTTCACCTAGTGCTTTGTAAAAATAAATTAGTCTAGGAATGTACATAAATAATCTCCTCCTAGAGCTCATGTATTTTTCTTTCGTTTTTAGGATAGTGTGCTTGTCGGCTTTTAATCCTCGGCAGGATGTTTTTTGAGAATGACTCCATAGCCCAATGCATTAGGTGACTGGAACTGCTTTTTCTTGGTAGCTCACAGGGAGCATGCCATCCCCTGTGGAACCAAATGTTATCACATATAGTTGTCAAGGGCAGCAGGTTGTCCAAGTTCGTGGCCTACACAAGAAGCGTCAAAGCGCAGCGTTCATAGCAGTTCGTTCTGGACTCAAATCAAGCAAGAATACAAGTTTATCTTTCAACGGTGGTGATCCAATTAGGAAAATCAGATCGACGATGTGCGAGCATTCGGAAGTCCAAAGTTGCTCAAAGATTAGCGCTGGAGCAAGGCCTGAAATCCAGGTCGAGCAAAGATTAAATCTAGGTCGTAGATCTCATTGGGAGAGATCAACGGTAGAAAATTATCACGAGAATTGGGAGTTTGAAATAATGTTAAAGTTATGAGACGAGGTCTGAGGTCCCGAAGTGCTGAAGGCCTAAAGTAGATGTGGACCGTGGATCTTAGGGGACAAGTGGCAGCCGATCTGATGATTCGTGGAAGTGACTCTCGGGAGTTTTGGAAGGAAGCAAAATCAAACCTTGTGAAGCACAATGTGCGAAATGGATCTGGGCCATCCAATATAGAGGGGCACGTGGCACTAGATCAACAAATTCACAATTTTGTGAATCAGAGGTTTTGCAGGGAGCGATGTGTCAGTTTCGCGAAGCGCGAAACCCTAAAGCACATTTGAGATAGGCCCAAGGTCGCAACCCGAGGTCACAAGCGTGAAGGGGTGATGAAGAAGGAGTTGGTGCCTGAGGCTCGAGATTTCCTAAGCGCAAAATAGGAAGGTCATGGGTTTCATAGGACCTGCAGTAAAGAGTTGCCAGAAGAACACAACAGCCCCTGGGCATTTAGCCTCGTTGTGATCCTTAGAAGAAACAGTAAATGAAAAAGGAGTGGTGGTTGAAACTTCAACTCACTCCATAAATGGAAAGCATGGAGGGTCTTGTTGTAGAGACAGAGTTTTCATCTAGAGGCCCCCTCGATGGATGATTTTTCCTGAAGGCCCATGCTGAGTTAAGTTTGCGTCAGACAGAAGGATATATGCACAGTCTGACAGAGAAGACACCAACTGAAAGCTTTAAATGCAGAGGTCTGATCATGCTCTCGGTTGCTGTAGCATTTCTGAGTATATATATGCAGTTTTAGTATTTTTTTAAGGTTGTCAATTGGTTGAGCAGAGCTCCCAATTTCGTAATACTTGTGATGCCAGAATTGTTCTCTAGTTATGTAATCAATTTGAGACTTTCATGTTAATAGAAGTCAACTTCCTGTTTCTTTTCATTTTGTCTGTAAAAGTTGTTTAAAATACTCGGGCATGGATGATCCAGTCGAGGATCGTTATATTGTTCTAATGGAGATTTGATTATAGCGGTATCATGGTCAGTTTTACTTAGTTCCCGGTGTTTATGTTCCCTCTCACACTGGATGGCTCGGGAATGGAAGATCTAGTTGAGTTGTTGCATTTGCAGGATAATGGAGGTTTGATCATTTTGTGGTTGTAACTGTGTTGTTTGGACATATTCCAGTGTCTGAACTCGAGCTCAAGAATGCTCTTGAGTTTGGGTCTTTCTTCTCAGAGTTGTTGGAAGGCTTGATGCCCATAGCAGTTTCGTTCACCTCCCTCACCAAGTCTTCCCTCTTCTCTCCCTTTAACTCAATTTACTGACTGAAGTTAATGTGGCCCTCACTTCCTTGTGCATTTCTTGTCCAGTTCTATGTTGAACAGCATTCATATTTTGATTTTTGTCCATTGACCTCCATCCATATAAAACCAACATCCACCTAAACTTGGATGGGTACTGGGCTTACCTTCTCTACAATCGGAGGGTGACTTCTAGTGCTAACAGAGTGGGATACCAAGATTGAAGAGAATATGTTAGCTTCCAAGGTAGAATCTTTTCATGCACCAAGAGCTAAGGCTAAAACTAAACCTAGGTCTATGAACAATGTCGATCCTATTCTTGATGCAATGATGGCTCTTGCACAAAAATGGACCAAATGACTACCAAGATTTTGAACTCCCAAGCTAATATTATGGATAGTTTAAGCATTTTGGAAGGGGAAAAGGATCAAACTCAAAATTCTCCTCCTATACCTCAATATAATAGGAAACGACCTAGAGGAAATCAAGAATGGAATAGGAGTAGACCTCCTCTCAATCAAAGAGTTCTTAATACCCTTTCCCCATCTGATTTGATTAACCAAGAAGAGATCCCTTGGTGCTTTCCTTGCAATGAGTGTCAGAGAATGGGAATTCCCTAGAAATCAAGTCCACAAGGGTGGTGAAGATCCTAATAGTTGTGAATGAATGAATTTGGTTGAAGATATGGATCATATCTATGATTTCCATGTAGAAACCTTCACTATTATTGTTGATTTTTTGGTAGTTGTGGGAGGTATTAACCTCCAAGTGTAACATTTGTACTTAGATTAGAATATTCTAGAAGTAAGAGAACCATTAAATAGATGTGTGGAAACCCTAGAAGACAAGTCGGCCTAGAAGAATAAATAATATTAGAATATTGTCTTCCAAAAAGACAAGTAGGTTCCACAGGAAAAAGATAAACATAAAATATAATTACCAGAAAGTCAGGTCAGCCCAGCCAAAAAAATCATTGGACAGATTAATATAAATAGAGGACGTTTTAGCTCATTTGGATAACCAGTTAGAGCACAAGTCTTGTGGAGAGTTGTAGTTGCAGCTCCAGTTGCAGCTGCAAGGAGTAATAAGGGTGTATGGTCATCTCTTGTTTTTGGTCTCTCTCTAGCATTATCAAATGATATTCTTGGTAATTCTATTGGTGGTTCTTGGTGAAACTCTTGGTGATATTCTTGGTGGTTCTTGGTGAAACTCTTGGTGATATTCTTGGTGGTTCTTGGTGAAACTCTTGGTGATATTGTTGCTAAGTATGGCACAAGGTTGAGAGAGTAGTGCATTTGCAGTTGTTGCAATTGTGTATGGAACTTATTATGTGGATATGGATACTCTCTCTCTTGTGTGCTACCCTTGGAGAAGGAGTGCTCTACTTGTCTTGATTTGTTGTTGTGGTTAGCAACTAGGATTTATCTGTTAGTTCTGGAGTAGGCTTGCCATAATTGTTCTAATTAAAAGTTAGTGTGCTCGATGGTGGCATATGAAAATGACTATGGTTGGGTGACAATGATGTGACATTATCTATGGTTAAACGAGTATACCAAAATTTCAACATGGTATCAGAGCGAGGTTTCCTTCGTAACAGTCTAATCGTTGGAAGGAAGATCCTCAATTTGCCCCATTGTCAAGTTGATTGAGCACTTACTAGACTCACTAAGGTCACCTAAGTAGGGTTCATCTCTTCCCTAGATTAGATCTGCAAATTTCTGAAGTTGAGAAATTAGGGTTTCTTCATAAAACCCTAGGTTGGTAGTGCCAGTTGCAGCACCAGTTACAGTGCTAGTTGCAACACCCAATTGCAGCACCAGTTACAGTACCAATTGCAGCACCAATTGCAGTTCCAATTGTAGTGCTAACACCAGTTGCAATGAAATTTTATGTGAAGTGTCAGGACTAATTTTTGGTTGGCCTAGTGCAACTTACCCTAGCGCATCTCTAGCTACCTTTAGATTACAAGTTGGAGCACCTTTGAAGTTTTAAGATTCGTCATTGCTTGCCGCTATTGTCGATTGGTGCCACTACCTGTCAATGCTGCCAGAGGTATGTACTTATATATATTTAATCAATATCACTATTTTGAGTGTGATTACAGGAGAAGGGATCTCTTGTCCAACCAACAATCGTAGATCCAGAGGGATGTCAGATCTAGAACATTCAGAGGAACAACACACTCTAGCTTTGATTTTTTTCATATGCCTCTAGTTGTTATGGAATTATTATGATCTTATGAGAATCTAGTTGTATTTTGATCTATTGAAGATATGATTATCACACTAACCTATGTTCAAAGTTAAAGTTAGAAAATAACTTTATTCAAAGTATTAGATTGATTAAGGTTGAGATTTTAGAGTATATTTGCATTATATTCTCTAACTCAAATTTCTGTCAAGAAAGTATATTGTCTTAAGTACAGGGGACAAGTTGAAGAGAATACTTGTCATATTGAGTGAAGGAGACTCAGAAGAAAATCAACAACACTCGTTCTTGAAGATAAGACTTCAGGTTCCATGTTTGATTGATTAAATTAATAAGTTTCCAATTTGCACATATCAAGTTTGATAATTGCTATATTACTAGTTGTGATAGCAATCCTTGAAAGGTTCTATTACTGCTAGATACAATGAATACTTGGAAACATGTGAGTACTATTATGCTTGCAAGATGAACTAACATATCCTCTAGGAGATACTTCTTGTTTTGCTTCCAGGATGGTATGTTACCCCAGTGAAGGTTGGTATGCTACTCCAACACACATTGGTATGTTACCCCAGCGTAGGTTGGCATGCTACTGCAACGCGGGATGGTATGTTACCCCAGCGCAGGTTGGTATGCTACTCCAATGCAGGTTGGTATATTACCCCAACAAAGGTTGGCATGTTACTCCAACGCAGGCGGGTATATTACCCCAGCGCAGGTTGGTATGTTAATCCAACAAAGGTTGGGACGCTACTCCAGTGAAAGTGTATAACTTCTTATGATGGCTAATGTGCAGCTATGTTGGTGATACTTGTTACATGATCTGTTTGATCATATGATAGCCTGTGTGGCTATGGTGATGTTATTCTATAGATTCGTATGCAAGACCATGTGAGTCTTTTGCATGCCATGCGAGATGGATGGATGGATGTGTTTGAGACCACTACATAAAGAACATCTTATTCAATACCTCCCTAGCTAAGAGGGAGTGTTGATGTTTTGGTAGCTGCGGGATGCATTAACCTCCAAGTGTAACCTTTGTACTTAGTGCTGTGTTGGTTTTGTCACTTGGGTGAGAAAAACAGCAACACTTGCATGTTTAGATGAGCCTACTAAGCAAGACAGAAGTTTTTGAGTGGGTTAGATAAGCTAAACACATGTAAAAACAAAGAAATACAACTAAAACAACTAAGAAATATTGAGAAACTTAGAACCATGAAAATCAAATAATGACAACATAATGCTACCAATGGATCAATAGATTAGTAGGAAAAACACCGTAGAGAAGGATAGGGACTTATGAGTCCCCTCTTCCTCCTTGGGAGGGCTCTTGAGTTCCCTAATTGATATCTCTTCTACCCTTACAATGGAAGAAATGGAAAATGGTGAAGAAAAACAATGCCTATTCCCTCAAGAGGTGAGTGGAATGGCTTATTGCAATGGTGCTTGAAGGCTTCAAAGAGAAAAGAGGATTCTCAAAGAAGAATTCTTGCAGCATAACAATACCTTGAAGATCTTGGTTTATTAACACACCCATGGCTCTTATTTAGAGCATTCATAAAATGTAATTAGTTCATAGTGTGAACAAGGCGCCCTTTAGGGCACTCTCTAGTCCTTGACCAACCACCCATCTAGATTTCGCTCAGATATTGTTGATGAATGCAGCTATGGAAGACATCCTCCAGCTTACAAACCTGTGAGATGTGGAACATAGCAGCTTGTGAAGTCTTTCTCTCACCTTACAAACCTGAGAGAAAGCCCCTATGAAGGGTTTTTGGTTCCTGCCTGGGATAGAGTCAGGAACGTAAAGATGGCCTTTTCCATGATGTGAGTGAGAAGAACTCCAGATGATTATCCGATGTAAAAGAGATCTATTGAGTTAGGACGTGCATGTGGCTGAGCACAAGGTGAACGTGGGAAATCCGAAAAGTGTTGGGCACATCATCATGAGAACAGAAATGAAGATGATGTGATGGCCTCCCATGAGTAGCAACAGAGTTGACGAGAAGACTCTAGATGATCCTCTTGTTGGTGGCAATGGGAAAGAAGATCTATAGAGCAGACATGCTTGTGGACAAGCATAGTTGAACGTGTGAAGACCTAGTTCGTCTGTGTAATACAGTGAATCAGGTCCATGGAATCCCTATGGATATGCCCCTAGTGGATGAGCACTAGTGGGTGTATCAGATCCTTTGTTATATGTTGTTCAAGAGTTAGACCTACCTGTAACCCTAGTTATTGTGTAAAGGGTATAGGTCGGCCCTATCATAATGTGTCTAAAGATAAACTGTAAAAGATAATTAATAGTAATATTAATATTAATTATTATATAAATCAATAAATAATATATCTAAGGGAGGTCGGCCCTATTGTTCCAATAGACACTTTAGTTGATAGGACAAGTCTAATATAAGTAAGAGGAAACCTTTCATTGTAGACACACACACACTTGTGAGTTTTGGAAATTTAAGCAAGTACACTTCTTGGTCAAAGTTGCACACCTCTCTTGGGCGTTAGTGTTTCTAGGGTTTTGTGCACCCTCTTGTGTGCTAGGATATTATTGGTGGTAAAGGTATTTCTCTTGAAGATTATAGCAAAGGATTTGGATGGGTTTTTCTCCCTTATTGAGAAGGGTTTGCCGGGATATATTTTATGTACTTGTGCATGGTGTTTCTTCTTGTGATCTTGGTTGCTGCAACATTCTTGTTTATGGTTAAGACATGATGAAATTGAAATGAACTAAATTCTTAATCTAGCTTATGAAAAATCAACATGGTATCAGAGAATAGGTCTTTAAAGAACCCATTGCACAAGCATTCTTCACAAGAAAAAGGAAAAACGTCATTGTTGTCGTACATGAAAATTAGGGAGTTTTATTGAAGAAGATTTTCAGCCTCAAAACCATATAGAAAAGTGTGCCCTAACCCAAGGAACTCTTTGGCACCTTCAATGCACCTTTTTAGTGGGTAGATCTCCCAGAAAGTAAAACCCTAGTTTTCACAAAGTATCAAAAAACAAGAAGTACCAGAAGTACTAGAAAACTAGAAGCACCAGTCCAGAAATCCATTCGTCAAGTTTGAGGGGGTAAAATTTGGATTTTCATAAATCTGACTGCACCAACTTACTCGCCTCAGCTCGGTGCATCTATCCCTGGATCAAAATTTCAAAATTTGAAGTTTGAAAAAACAGGGTTTCCTCGTAAAACCCTAAGTTGCAATTACAGTTTCAGAATCAGCTGCAGTATTAGTTGACGTATCAGTCGTTGTACCAGTTGCAGTCACCCTTGAAGTCTTTTAAAGAGTTATTATCGCTGCTACCAGATGGTGCCACTACCTGCAAATGTTATCAGAGGTATGTACTCAGATATGTTTAAATTGTTAAAATTTAAAGGGTATTTACAGGAGAAGGGATCTCTTGCCATAGATCTAGAAGTATCTAAAGATCCAACACATTCAGAGGAATAATGCAACCCAGGATTGATTATTCTGATATGCATCCTATTTGTTATGACATTATTTTGATCTAGGTTTCATGTTGAAGCTATGACCATCATACTAACCTTTGGTCAAAATTAAAGTCAAGATATTAGATGGATTAAAGTTGAGATCATAGAGTTTGTTCTCTAACCCAACCTTCTGTCAAGATAGAATGTTGTCCTAGTACAAAAGACAAGTTGAATAAAGCACTTGTTATCTTGAGTGAAGAAGACTTGGAAGAAAAGAAACACACTGGAAGTGAAGACTCCAGATTTGATTGTTGTAATTGTCATTCCTCTAACTTATATTTCTAAAGTTTTCTACATTACAAGTAGGTGTTGTAGCTGTGATAACAATCCTTAAATTGTTTTGATTCTAGAGATGTACTCGTTATTGTCCTTTAGGAGATATTCTTCTTTTGGTTCGTCTTGTTTTCTTGTTCTAGACAAGTCAAGAACAAAGGAAGATGTTTATCCTTCAGAGGGAGTCAAAACTATTTGAGAAAGAGGAAGAATAGAATCATCCTTGAGACAATCAATGCAATAATGCATGATCAGAACGTTTCTATGATTTCGTGGGCAGAAGCATGCATGACGCAGTATATGTTTAGAACAAGAGTCTTCACCAGAATAGAAGCCTTCACCGGAGTGAAGTATGATATTGAAACACTTCAGGTTATTTGGGTGCCCACTATATTTTCATGTACCCAAAGAGAAGAAATCCAAGCTAGATCCTTTAGAAAGAAAGGATACGGTGAATCTTCAAAGACATTCCAGATTGACATCCCTGGTCAAAGACAGATTAAGACAAGCAGAAACATTGTCCTTGAAGAAGAGATAATCTTTCAAAGATCCAAAGAATCTCAAATGGAGATTGATCATAAGACTATACCTTCTCCCCCTTCAGCAATTCAGATGGAGAAAGACATTATTCCATTTGATCTAGTTGCTCCAGTTAATATGTTCAAAGATATTGCAGTAGGGCATAAAAGTCCTACCTAAACTCACTCTGCAAGAAGCAGAGAAACATACAAGCTTCTCAAGACACATTCCAAGAAAACAAACTGAGATTTTTCGAGCTATCCTTCAGTCATGAGCCACTTCATTGATGTTGAGACTCCTTGTCTTAGAGAAGAAACAAGAGAACTCATATGGAAAGATGCCATAACAAAAGAATATCAGTACATCTTAAAGAATGATGCATAAGATATTATTCAGGGACCAAAAAGGGAAGTTTGTAGTAACTTCCAAGTGGGTCTATAAGATCAAGCATGCAGCTGATGGAAATATCAAGAAAAACAAAACAAGATCCATAGATAGAGGTTTCTCATAAACAGAGGGAGTTGTCCATGATGAGACACTTGACCCAGTGAACCGATTCACTACCATCCATACCACCATCCATGAGTTGGAAACTATATCAGATAGATAGATTCTTGATGAGTTTGGATTTCAGCAAGAGTGTTGTTGATCCAAACCTATATAGTGTTGGTGAGAAGAACCTAGTCCTGGTGACATATTTAGAAAGCATTGTTACTACAAGTAATCCTAAATTTCTAAATTCGATATGAAGAATCTAAGTATGATTCATTACTCGTTGGGACAAAAGGTATGACAGATGACCGATAAAATTTTCAATGAACCAGAAAATCCTTCCGGTTGATGCTCTACCTTGAATTCTTCCATCGTTTCCTATTGCAGTAGAAAACATAACTTTGTAGCCCTAAGTGCATCAGAGACAGTATATATGTAGCAGTAAGTGTGTGAAGCAATGTGGCTTCACATACTTTCGACAGATCTACTTGACCATGAGATGGTTCCTATGTCGATGAAAGAGAGCCATATAGAGCTCCTTAAAGAACCCAGAGCTTCCTAATGGATTGTCACACAGAGAGATAATTTTTTCTTGTGTCAAAGATATGATGCAGAAGAAAATTGTATACTTGCAGTACCTTTCTCCACCTGAGCAGATTGCAAACTTCTACACCAAGCATTTGCTTGGTGAAGAACTCCTTCCGAGTTAAGAGGGAGTATGGATGACCTTAGCCAAAAACAAAACTTAGAGTACATCGGTATGAGAATTGGATTGATGAAGAATGCCTCCCTAACTGAGAGGGAGTGTTGATGAATGCAGCTATGGGAGACATCCTCCAGCTTACAAACCTGTGAGATGTGGAACATAGCAGCTTGTGAAGTCTTTCTCTCACCATACAAACCTAAGAGAAATCCCCTATGAAGGGTTTGTCATTCCTGCTTGGGACAGAGTCAAGAATGTAAATATGGCCTCCTCCATGATGTGAGTGAGAAGAACTCCAAATGATTATCCAATGTAAAAGTGATTTGTTGAGTTAGGATGTGTCTATGGTTGAGCACAAGGTGAACATGGTAAATCCCAAAAGTGTTGGGCACATCATCATGAGA
The DNA here is from genome assembly GCA_000966675.3 of Picea glauca. Lineage (NCBI taxonomy): Eukaryota > Viridiplantae > Streptophyta > Pinopsida > Pinales > Pinaceae > Picea > Picea glauca. The sequence continues at coordinate 85,671 of JZKD02S1729640.1, read as the reverse complement.
ACATAAATGAAGATGATGTGATGGCCTCCTCTGAGCGGCAGCAGAGTTGATGAGAAGACTCCAAATGATCCTCCTGTTGGTGGCAGTGGGAAAGCAGATATGTAGAGAAGACATGTCTATGGACGAGCACAGGTGAACATGTGAAGACTTGGTTCATCTGTGTAATACAGTGAATCAGGTCCATGGCATTCCTATGGATGTGCCCCTAATGGATGAGCACTAGTGGGTGTATTAGATCCTTTTCTATATGTTGTTCAAGAGTCAGACCTACCTGTAACCCTAGTTATTGTGTAAAGGGTGCAAGTCTGCCCTATCTTAATGTGTCTAAAGATAAACTGAAAAAGATAATTAATAGTAATAGTAATAGTAATAGTAATAGTAATAGTAATAGTAATATTAATATTAATATTAATTATTATATTAATAAATAAATAATATATCTAAGTGAGGTTGGCCCTATTGTGCCAATAGACACTTTAGTTGATAGGACAAGTCTAATATAAGTAAGAGGAAACCTTTCATTGTAGAAACACACACACTTGTGAGTTTTGGAAATTTCAGCAAGTACACTTCTTGGTCAAAGTTGCACACCTCTCTTGGGCACTAGGGTTTCTAGTGTTTTGTGCACCCTCTTGTGTGCTAGGATATTCTTGGTGGTAAAGGTAGTTCTCTTGAAGATTATAGCAAAGGATTTGGCTAGGTTTTTCTCCCTTATTGAGAAGGGTTTCCCGGGATATATTTTGTGTACTTGTGCATGGTGTTTCTTCTTGTGATCTTGGTTGCTACAACATTCTTGTTTATGGTTAAGACATGATGAAATTGAAATGAACTACATGCTTAACCTAGCTTATGAAAAATCAACAGATATGAGTGTCAAATCGCGTTGGGGGTCGGACTAGAAGTGGTTGAGGGGGTGACAAGATCCATAAATGTGTCGTTCATAGAAGTGCATGGATTTTCTCATAGACAGTCATGCATACTGTGCATAGTGTGCGTTGAGGGTTGTGTTGGCCTGTGCATACTGTGCATTGTGTGCATGCTTCCTTTGGTGAAGATGCACACTTTAATTTTTGACCTAATTACATAGTTTTTTGCCCCTTTTGATGAACTTTAGTGTTGTAGGTGGACTAATTGATGTGTTTCTTCAATCATTTGTGTGCAATGTTACGGACGATTTTTCACTAATAACACTTAGATTAGAATATTTTGGAAGTAAGAGAACCATTAAACAGATGTGTGGAAACCCTAGAAGACAAGTCGACCTAGCAGAATAAATAATATTAGAATATTATCTTCCAGAAAGACAAGTCCACTCCACAGAAAAAAAAATAAAAAAATAAATAAAAATAAAAATAAAAATAAAATAAAATAAAATAAAATAAAATAAAATAAAATAAAATAAAATAAATAAATAAATAGAAAATATAATTACCAAAAAGTCAGGTCAACCCATCCAGAAAAGTCACTAGACAAGTTAATATAAGTAGAGTACATTTTAGCTCATTTCGATAACCAGTTAGAGTGAAAGTCTTGTGGAGAGTTGCAGTTGTAATTGTAACTGCAAATGGAAAGAGGAATAAGTGTGTATGGTCATCTCTTGGTCTTGGTCTCTCTATAGCACTATCAAATGATATTCTTAGTGATTCTCTTGGTAGTTCTTGGTGAAACTCTTGGTGATATTCTTGGTGGTGCTTTGTGAAACTCTTGGTGATATTATTGCTAAGTATGGCACAAGGTTGAGAGAGTAGTGCATCGACAGTTGTTGCAGTTGTGTATGGAACTTATTCTGTGGATATGGAGACTCTCTATCTTGTGCGCTACCCATGGAGAAGGAATGCTCTACTTGTCTTGAGTTGTTGTTGCAGTTAGCAGCTAGGGTTTATATGTTGGTTCCAGAGTAGGCTTGTTGGAATTATTATAAGTAAAGGTTAGTGTGCTCAGGGATGGCATATGTGAATTTCTATGGTTGGGTGACAACGATGTGACATTGTCAATGGTTAAATGAGCATACCAAAATTTCAACAATTACAAGTGAACAATTAAATAAAATCAAGAAAAGGAGTAGGGATGCTACTAGGATAGCTAGGTTAGAGATGTTGAATGCCAGGAATGAAGAATCCAAGGAGAATCTTAGGAAAGAGAAGTACTTGAAATATTCTAGAAGAAATAAAGCACATGAAGCTTCTCAAACTGATGATTCTCAACCTCCTCCTAGAAAGTGGGATAAATACTATTTTCCTTTGGATACCAACCCTACTCCTCCATCAACATCACATAATAATGATGATTTACAATTGAATGTTGATGTGATGAATGTTTTATCAAAAATCAATGTTCATGTACCTCTCTTTGAGTTGATCAAAATCCCATCACAAATGGATAAAGCGAGAAAGTTCCTTACCACAAAACCAGAAGACCCTCCTATTATATTGCAAACCATGGAAAATCATAGAAATAATGGAGGGCATGCACCTTTCTTTATCACCTTTGTAGTGAACAACCTAGTCCTTTATGATTGTATGTTAGATTCTAGATCTTTCACCAATGTAATGTCTTTAAAGGTCATGAATGAATTAGGGTTCGAAACAAAATGGACATACAGGAATGTATGTGGGATTGATTCAAAATAAATTAAGGTATGTGGCTTGACTAAGGATCTTAGGTTTTACCTGGCTACCTATCATGATATCTCCATCTTGATGGATGTTGTAGTGATAGATGTGCCCATTGCTTGGCAAATGTTTTTGCCTAGAAAGTGGGCTGCAACATTGGATTGTAGTATCAAAATGGAACTATCTTATCCAACCATCCCATCCAATGTTGAAACCTTTGTCACTCTCTAGATTTTCATGTTTCTAGTTTTTTTAATTTCGAACTTGTGGAATTTCCAAAATAAGCTTTGTTTTTGTTATTTTGAAGTTTTCAACTTCAGTCTTTCTCATTGACATGTTGATATATTATTAGATTTAAATTTGAATTTGATATTAATATATGGGCCACAATTGAAAAATCTAGAAAGTATGGATTTTGTGAAATAGAAATTTGGAAGTTGATTTCAAATCATAAGTTTTGAAATTTTGGAACTTATATGGGAAATCTGAAAATTCAATTTTATTTCAATTCGGAAAATTACATGTATGGTGTGGCAAGTATTTTAGTTGTAGTTTAGTTAACTAAATTCTAAAGCATTTATCTATCAATCCAGGGTAAGTAAATTGATGAGGTGTCAACACTATGTATGCAGAACTAGCTGGGTAGTCGCTTAAGATTCCTATGAAAAAAAAATCTATTGCAAACTTAAAACAAGAAGGTTCAAAATCCGACTCAAGGATTGAGAGTTATTTGTTGAAATATTGTAACTTCGAAGAATATTCTAACTAAGAGGGAGTGTTGAATAAAATTATTATATTATATTTATTAATTAGGCCCTATTGTGCCTTTCTAAAAGTCGACCCTTTTGTGCCTTGATAATTAAATGTTAATTAAGAGGGTAAAGTGACAGGTCAACCTAGACCTAATTATAGGTTGGGCACACCACTATTTATAAGAGAGGCCAATGCCTCATTTGGAAACTCACCACACTAGCTCTGTAGTGCGCAAGTCTTGGAGGAGAAGTTGATGCAACTGTGAGTGACGTCAAGGAGGGTTTTTGGTCTATCTCTTGTTATTTCTTGGTCAAGTGGTGTGCTACTCTTCCTAGTGAAGGAGTAGAGGAGGATCTTATGTTCAGTATTTGGTCTATCTATATTGAGGAAGTTTTGTTGGGTTTTCTCCTCCATGGGGGTTTCCCAGGATAATTTGTGTGTCTCTATTGTTTCTTTGATTGCCTCCCTTTCAGTGATATTATTTATGCAGCTAATGTGCTAAATGACTATAATAATAAAGAAGAATCATAACTTCTAGTTGTGTAAGTAAAAATTCAACATGGTATCAGAGCAGGCCTAAAAGAGACCAACTCATGGTTTATAAATAAGTGGCTAGCCTCAACGCACCTTCTCCAAAGTTCAGTTTTCAGTGTTGCAGTTGTTGCAGAATTAGGGTTTCTGCACAAACCCTAAGTGTGATGTTTTCCCTGTTTAAGGAGGACGTTGGGGGAAGTAACCACATATAGGAGCTCGTCCTAGGAGGGCGCATCTAGTCCCTGGATGAGAATTCTAAAATTTGAAGTTTGAAAAATTAGGGTTTCCTCATAAAACCCTAAGTTGCAGTTGCAGTATTAGTTGCAGTTGCAGTGCCAGTTCCTTCATTCCATTTGCAACACCAGTTGTAGTGCCAGCACCAGCTACAGTACCAGTTGCGGTGAATTTTTTTGTGAAGTGTTGGGACTAATTTTTATTGTCATAGTGTACCTTACCCTAGCAAATCTCCAGCTACCTTTAAATTAGAAGTTGCAACACCTTTGAAGTTTTAAAGGTTTGTGATTTATTATCATTGTTGTCAGATGGTGCTACCACCTGTCGATACTGTCAGAGGTATGTACTTACATATGTTTAAACTATATAATTATTTTTAAAAGGTTATTTGTAGGAGAAAGGATGTTTTGTCTAAACAACAATCGTAGATCCAGAGGGATCTCAGATCCAATATATTTAGAGGAATTATGCACCCCATGTTTGATTACTTTGATATGCCTCTACTTGTTATGGAATTATTGTAATCTTATGAATATCCAGGTTGCATTTTTATCTGTTGAAGTTATCGTACTAACTATTGGTCAAAATTAAAGTCAAAGTATTAGATTGATTAAAGTTGAGATTATAGAGTTTATTCCCTAAATCAAATTTCTGTCAAGATAACATATTGTCTTGGTATAGAGGACAGGTTGAAGAAAATACTTATCATCTTGAGTGAAGGAGACTCAGAAGAAAAACAACACACTCATTGTTGAGGACAAGACTCCAGGTTCCAAGTTTGATTGATTAAATTGATAAGATTCAAATTTACACATATCAAGTTTGATAATTGCTAAACACTATAGTTGTGATAGCAATATTTGAAAAAATTTATTATTAAATACTTGGTAGCATATGAACACTATTGAGATAAATGCTTACTATAATCATTTACTAGATATAACTAACATCTCCTCTAGGAGAAACTTCTTGTTTTGTTTCCAGGTTACCATGGAGGGATGATTGATCACAACACTAGAAGAGTGTTTCTCTCATTCCTTATTATTGTATTTCTTACTTTTTACCCTTGTTTCAGGCAGGTCATAAGTGATAGCTATAAAGGAGCTATTGTGACGATTGTTCTTTCTATTGTTTTATTATTATTATAAAGAGTATTATTCTTGTTTGTTGTTTCTCCCTTGTTGTTCTTGGTCCGGGAAGGTCACAGATCATAACCCTGAGGAAGATATAGTGACAATTGTAGGACGAAACATATTATATGAGACATGGAGTAGACTATCCAAGTTGTATACATGACCGTATACACCCATGTACCAAAGAACATGAAGAAGAAGCTAATTTTCAGATACAGAGTATCTCATATGGAGATTGATTGTAAGGAGCAGAAGGCTCCAAAGATGACCAAACATTATAATAGAACTCACAATGGACTTGGTCAATGGATAATGAAGCCACCTTGATAGGAAACAGAATTCATTTGAAGTTTGACTCAACTTTTCATATTAAGACTTGGTATTCAACACCAAGTATATCCTGTAGAGACTGTGAAGTTTTTGTAGACTCAAAAGAAATCAAGACTCAGAGTAAGATTGATCTCAGAAAGGATCAAATGGGAAAAAGAGACATCTTCCAGGACTGGCAGAAAGATGCCATGAGTTGAGAAGACTAGATCGTAGCTTCATAGACCTCTAGGAGACATGAAATCTCCTAAGAAGATTCCCTTGTTTCAATGATAGAGGAGGAAGTCGGTCATAAGGAATGGGATATGGATTTTTCCTTGAGACTAGAAGGGAAGTCAGTGGTGACTTCCAAGATTGATCTAACAGATCAAGCATGTTGCAGGTAACAATATAAATATGTACAAAGCCTAATTTTTGTCCAGAGGATTCTTCTAGCAAGAGGGAGAAGACTATGACAAGACACTTTCTCTGGTAATCAGCAAATATATATATATATATATATATATATATATATATATATATAGAGAGAGAGAGAGAGAGAACACCCATGATCTATTAAAAGAAGTCGATGTCGTATGAGATTCAGAGGGAGAAAATGAATCTATCATCGTGATGGAGTAGAGGAGCTACTCTCACAGTTCAACAAACTACAGTGAGAATAGAGCAGTTATTCTCAGCTTCATAAATAGAAATTGTGGGTGCAGAGTCCCAGTTCCAGAAGGAACAGTTGTAGAAAAAGAAGAGGACATACTCTCAGGCAGTGAGACAGATAGTGATCTGCAGAAAACACATAGAACCAACACATGATTATGCAGATTGAGTTGCAGTTGAGCAAGTGTACCAGGTTGGTACAATGTGATGTGAAAATTTGGTTTCGAAGTACAGGACATGAAGACTCATGTATGCAAGATGAAGCAAGCTACAAGAGCTTGGTATGGAAGGATTGATAGTTTTTTTATGAGCTGGGGCTTTACCAAGAGTAAAGACGATCCCAACCTTTACTTCAAGACTGAGAATGATGGACTAGTTATATTGTTGCTATATGTGGATGACTTATTCATGACAGATGAAGAAAATCTCATCATAGATTGTAAGAAGAAGCTTGTCACTGAATTTGAAATGAGGACCTAGGCCCAATGCACTATTTCGTAGGTCTTGAAGTATGGAAGAGCCCAGCAAAGATTTTCCTTAGTCAAGGAAATTATGTTGTGGAAATTCTGAAGAGATTCAGCATGATGGACTGTAGAATCATGTCCACTCCTATGGAGACGAATCTGAAGTTATTTCTTGATACTTCATCAGAAATAGTTTATATTACTCTATACAGATAGATGATTGGTTCGTTGATGTATCTGACGAATACCAGACCAGATGTATGTTTTTTGTGAAAACCTTGAGTCATTATCTGGTGGAGACCAAACGTGTTCCCCTTGTAGTTGCAAAGCATGTGATGAGATACCTTAAGGGTACTTTGGACTATGTCTTATGTTATACTTGAGATTGTGACTTCAGATTGTATGGCTATACTGATTCAGATTGGGTTGGAACTGCTTCAAATAGAAAAATCACTTCAAGACATTGTTTCAGTTTGGGGTCAACCATGAGTTCATGGAAAATCAGGAAGCAATCCAGTATTTTTCTCGTTACGGTAGAAGCCGAGTACATTGTAGCATGCTCCACCAGTTGTGAAGCCATATTGCTTCAAAAGTTGTTGACAGGTCTATTTGACCTAGAGATGGATGCTATCGTGATCTTTTGTGATAACCAAAGTTGACAGAGAACCCAATGTTCCACAATAAGATGAAGCACATTGATATTTGGTACCACTACATTCATATAGAAGGGAGTTGTGAAGCTTCAGTATGTTGGCACGGATGAATAGGTAACAGATGTGTTGACTAAGCCTCTGTCTCATGTGAAGCTTGAGTACTTCTAAAACAAGCTTGGTGTAGTCCAAAAGGACCTCCCTTGAAAGGGGGAGTGATGTTGATGATACAATGGCATCTTGACCAACAGTGGGTAGCTCAGTTAGGATTTTATATCCTAGGGGACTGATCATCCTTGGGTAGATCCCAAAGGTCTGGTAAGGATAGTCTGTCAGAGTACATGTGCATGTATATGCCAGCTGTGGTTAGTTTAGCTCAATTAGGATTTTATATCCTGGGGAATATTATGATTCTTGGGCAGATCCCGAAGGTCCGATAAGGACGTTCTGTCAAAGTACCACGTGGTAGCTTGTTAGGATTTTATATCCTAGGGAATATTATGATTCCTGGGCAGATCCCAAAGGTCCGGTAAGGACAGTATATCAGAGTACCACATATGTTGTTGTTGATGCACCTGCTCATTCTATTGCCACATATAGATGTTGATGTTCTAGCTTCATGTTGTTGATGATGATGATGTTATTTCAGATTCATGATGTTGATGATGTTGATGTTCCAACTTCATGTTGATGATGATGATGATGTTATTTCAGATTCATGTTGTTGATGATGATGATTTTATTTCAGCTTCATGTTGTTAATGATGTTGATGTTCCATCTTCATGTTGTTGATGATGATGATGTTACTCCAGCTCCATGCTGTAGATAATGATGATGTTCAGTTTCGACTAATGTTGATGATGAGAAAAACTTCCGATGACCTATAGATATGATAGACAGTGTTCCAGATGTTGATGAGGATGTCTCCTCCTATTGATGATGTATTGAGTCCAGTTAGTTGTTATTAATGTTGTCAGTAGAATACCCTTCTTTTTAAGGGGGGGTGTTGAAATATTGTAGCTTCGAAGAATATTCTACCTAAGAGGGAGTGTTGAATAAAATTATTATATTATATTTATTAATTAGGCCCTTTTTTTTCCTTTGTAAAAGTCGACCCTTTTGTGCCTTGACAATTAAATGTAAATTAAGAGGGTAAAGTGACAGGTAGGTCCATACCTAATTATAGGTTGGCCAGACCACTATTTATAAGAGAGGCCAATGCCTCATTTGGACACTCACCACACTAGCTCTGTAGTGTGCAAGTCTTGGAGGAGAAGTTGTTGCAACTGGGGATGACGTCAAGGAGGGTTTTTGGTCTATCTCTTGGTATTTCTTGGTCAAGTGGTGCACTACTCTTCCTAGTGAAGGAGTAGAGGAGGACCTTTTGTTTTTTCTTTGGTCTATCTATATTGAGGAATTTTTGTTGGGTTTTCTCCCCCATGAGGGTTTCCCAGGATAATTTGTGTGTCTCTATTGTTTCTATGATTGCCTCTCTTTCAGTGATCTTATTTATGCAACTAATGTGCTAAATGATTATAATAATAAAGAAGAACCATAACTACTAGATGTATAAGTAAAAATTCAACATTATTCTCATTACTAAAGGGACTTATTTAACATTCAATTGGTTGAACCACCAGTTCAAATGCAAACACTCGATGTAGATTTGTACTCATACTCTATTTTATTCAAATAGTGTAGAGTCAATTGAATCACCCTAAGTTATGAGTCATTGTCTGATTCTAAACTTAATGATAAGTACAAGAAAGAAATGTTTTGCAAGGAATGATAAATTAAACTACCACAATACAATCTTATATTGAAAACTATATATAACAATTAAATTCTAAAATAAAACTAAATAGGCAATGAACACCCTGTGCAATGGGCCCTTGTTGCTCTAGGTCTTTGTTGTTAATATGCTACAGAATTAAACTTGAATCAACACTCACACATTCAAACTCAAGTCATATGGAAAAGAGTAAGTTGTTGTTTGATATTAATCAAAGGAACAGAATGGGAGTTACAGCCAACTCAAAATCATATCCTTGATACTAAGGATCCTCCTCCCTTAATATGTTTGTTCAACCTACTTTTATAGAGAAGACTATCACCTAAATTTTAATTGTTATGACTACAATTGTGGATCTTAGAACAGAGAATCATGAATACAAATTAGGGGATATAATTTACAAAATAAATGATATCAATGGTAATGATTTCTAACAATTTTCTTAGGATTTCTAACTACTAACTACATTCAAACTCAAGTCATATGGAAAAGAGTAAGTTGTTGTTTGATATTAATCAAAGGAACAGAATGGGAGTTACAACCAACTCAAAATCATATCCTTGATACTAAGGATCCTCCTCCCTTAATATGTTTGTTCAGACTGCTTTTATAGACAAGATTGTCATCTAAATTTGAATTGTTATGACTACAATTGTGGATTGTAGAACAGAGAATCGTGAATACAAATCGAGGGATATAATTTACAAAATAAATGATATCAATGGTAATGATTTCTAACAATTTTCTAATGTTGGTTGAGTGTTTCATTTGGGGTTGAGTGTTTCATTTGGTGTTGAGCGTTTTTGCAAATCTGCCCACAATACAAAATCTAGGCATTTCATCTTTAGAAAAATGACCAGATCTCCCAAATCATAGATTATTTGGAAAATCCTCTCTTGATTCGCATGATTAGGTTCATTCTTCACAAAACCCATGTTGTGGAATCTTCATATTCATCTTCGTTGCTCCAGAAATCACATATGAATATCACTACCCGAAAACTAAAGATTGCATTATGTTTCGTACTAATTGCAGGAATTATAGTTTAGATATCATATTCAGCATCTAAAACATGAATTCCTCAATCCATTTGGATGTATCATTGATCTTCTGACAGGTTGAGCATTATTCCTTGCTCATGGGCACTAAGTTGATTTTGTGAAAAACACTTGCGTATTTGCAGTTGATTCTTGTAACCGTCTACTGAGTTTGACCATGCGTTAACTATTGGGTGTCGAGTGTTATGAGGATGGAAAATAGGTAATTTACCATCTTGTGATGTCAATGAAACACCTCCAAGAAGAAATTCTCCATTTGAGCGAGTGGAAGTATGCTAACCTTTGATTCCTATAATAACTCATTTAATAGGGTTAATTCCTCTAATAGCTTAATTGTAGGCAATTTGTTGCAAAAATAACCTTTAATACTATTTACAAGAAAAACTAAGAGTTAATCACAAAAAAGACAACTTATTACCTTTTTTGTACCCATTATTCCATTAGTCAAATAGAAGTGGGAAAAAGGAAGAGTTTTTAGTCAAATAATGGAGATGAATGGGTTGGATTGGAATCGTAAAAAGAGTCAAAATTGGCACCCAACATCCCCCCAAACAGAGGATTTTGCATGTCCTCATGCACTCTTATCCTAAGACAACTGTTAATCAAAATTTCTCAAAGTTGTGTTCTCTTCTTCGCAACTATCCTCTGGTTCTACTAGATTTCTTGTTTCTTTGAATTCTAGCCAAGATTCAATCTTAGTGATGTTGTAATTCAAACAATACTTTGATGTAGTATTTATTTTATAATCAGAAGAATCAAACAATGGAATCTAGATAAATAATGAATTTGGACTACATGGTATAAGATCTATCCATCATAGAAGTTTATTAGCATCAATAAATTTTATCAGCTCCAAAAATATAATAACTTTCACTATAAAGAATTACACATGTAAAAAAACTTGTTGCACTGGAGTCACCTAAATTCCTGTAACTGACTTCTTGTAGCAATCTTGTCTAGCCATTATCTCTCAAACTACAAGTTGGTTTTATATGATTTTTGGTGAGGTTGTTGGTATCATCACTATGCTTATGCTCACCAAAAATCACAACCAACAAAATGCATAAATTTAAAGAAAACAAAATGGTTGAAGGTGATGGTGGCCAATTTCTTAAAAAATATAAATTGGATTTGCTTGAAATTAATTTTATTTATTCATTATACCTTGATACATTTATGCTCCAAATTTCACATTCAACGGGTTCATGGTTTGGGAGATATCAAAAAATCAATTTCTTCTTTGTTTATGGAAAAATATTTGCTACAAGAAATTTTTTGTATGAAAAAGAAATCCCACAAAGTGAAATTTTCCTTGTCGATTTGTATTATTGTCACCTTTCCTGTCCCCGTGCAAGCAAAATGTATAGCTGATGTTTTTTAAAAAGATGTCAAAACAAACCAAAATTTGAATGCATATTCACTGATTCAGAAAAATGTTGACATTAGAACACTTTTTCTTCCAATCTTGTAATTAATGCCAGCGACTCCTCTGAGATTGAAATGGTTATGTATCCTACCCTAGCAAAAAATAAATCTTGGAAAATTCCCTAGCCACCTGGTTGTTATGTCTGTGAAATTACTTGAACAGTTGCAACAAGCCAACTCTTTGGAAGATAATTTTGCATGTAGGGTAGTCCTCCAACAATGAAATTCCCTACAATTCATATATTACCATGCTCAAGACCACCATTGTTTCTGTACTCTACTCAGACGAAGTATCGGGAACCATTTTCAAAACCCTCGAGAAAAACAATAATGAAAGGTAATAGGAATGAGACAGAAGTGAAATCGAAGAACGAACAAGAGCATATGAAGCTTATTGAATGATGATGGTGTGTGAGTATTGACAATGGTTATGGAGACATATGGTTAATCACATGATTATCGATGAAAGGTGTGGGAAATCATGAGGGAGGTCATATATAGACACATGATACATGATTATGAAATCAAAGCATAATCACAATAAATACAAAATTTGAATTAAGACCTCATGACTATGAGATTTGGTAGATGATAGGTTAGGAAATCATGGATGAAGGAAATAAAATTAGGATAATAAGGAAATAGACATTAGGATAACTATGAAACAAATGGTAAGTAGCATATATATAAGTTGTGTTTTAAATATTTACTCCAGGTTTTTACAAGCAAATATATACTAAAAACGATTTATCTTGCATACCAAACCTTACTATTGTCAAGAATTGTTGATCTTGGAAGGTTGACTCTTGAAGATTTTTTCTTTGAAATAAGTGTTCATGTTGAATCTGCAACTTAGTTTGGCTTGGATATTCTGATCACTTGTTGAACTAGTCTTCTTTCTAAAACAAGTCTTTATTGTTGGAATGTTGTCTTCTATTACAGGAAATAACAATATTTATCTGTTGTAGTGAATGAAGATTATTATGCCTCTAAGGATGGAAGAAAAAGTGTGTTGCTACTAATAGAAATGAAACCTGCTATTGTCGTTAATCACTGGTGAATTTGAAATAAATTACAGGAAATATGTACAACACTGAAATTTCTTTTTATTGTGAACTATGATTTCCAGTTTCCTGGTTTTCAAGCAGAGTTCATACTTAGTTTCACCAATAACCTCATTTTCACAACTAAGCTTATTTTTTCTTTACATTTTATTTATTTATTTTTCTATACTATCCAACTCTTCTTGAAAAAGAAAAACCTCTTTAAGTGTAGGAATACTTCTAATGCATCCATTCATGTAGCAAGATCTCTAGTGTATTCATATCCAAATCTGAAAAATATACTTTAATGAATATCAGGATATGAGAGGTCAATTGCTTTTGTAGTTATAGTGCCAAGAATTGTTGAAATATGGAATGATGATGCAGACTCATGACCAATTGAAACCAAACTTCAATATGATCCTTGTTTCCTTGATTTTATACAGATGTCATGTCATGAAGTTCTTCAGAAAATTGATCATCATATGCCTGAGTACACAAGGGATCCAGTGATAAGCATCCAAGAAACTCTTCAATTTTTGGCTTTGGTATCTGCTCCTCGTCAAAGATTATACATGGCTCATTGATCTTGTATTCTTGCAAATAAGGATTAGAAAAAACCTCTAAGTACTCCTTTTGTGGGGTCTATTCATGGATCATTTGTTCTTCAACTACATGAGATGCAGAATCTCCCCTAGTGATGACTATGAACTTTGTGGGATTTGAGAAAATCCTTGTAGAAACACATCGTCCCTTGCTCAACAAATTCCTAAGAATTCTTAAGTTCTTCTAGTTGTTCTAAAGGTCATGCTCATGAATGGATTAGTGTATGAGGGGATTTACAAAACAAAGACTTCTCTATCTTAAAGAAATAAATGAAATAAAAAACAAGCACGCCACATCAAATAAACTTAAAGCAAAATATCAAAAACTTGTGTAAAATGAAACACACTTAAAGTGCCAAGATGATGAGGACTTGGAGAAACTCACTAAAAATAAATGTGCAGTTTCTTACCTCTCATCGTACCATTCCTCCTCCTCCAAGTCATAAATGTTGGTGCAACAAACAAAATGCAAGAAAAATTCTAAGGACCTAAGAAAATCAGAAATCTTGCAAAAAGAAAAATCAAGAAACTTACAACTAAAAACAATAGAAAACTTGTGACTGCCAAAACCAATTCCTTGACACTTCCCCATCAATGACGCCAAAATGTTGAGTATTTTAGTTGTAGTTTATTTAGCTAAATTATGAATCATTTATCTACAAATCTAGGGTAAGTAAACTTATGATATTGGCACTATGTATGCGGAACTAGATTGGTAGTCACTTAATATTCCTGCAAAAAATAAATCTATTGCAAACTTAAAGGAAGAAGGTTCAGAATCTGACTCGGGGATTGAGAGTTGTTCTCATGACTAAAGGGACATATTTAACCTTAAATTGGTTGAACCACAATTCAAATGCAAGCACTAGGTGTAAATCTGTACTCGTACTCTGTTTTAGTCAAATAGTGTAGAGTCGATTGAGTCCCCATAAGTTATGAGTCATTGTCTGATTTTAAACTTAATGAGATGTAGAGGAAATAAATGATTTGCAAGTTATTATGATAAATTAACCTATCACAATAAAATCTATATCAAAAATTATATATATAAATTAAAATTAAAATTAAAACTAAATAGTCAACGAATATCGTGTGTTATAGCAAATTTTGCCTCACTCCATGCATCTTGCTTGGATGGCCTTCCATTTCCCTCTGCAAACTTGAAGTCCCCTTTTTTGTTCACTCTAGAACTAAAAATACATATTTTTGTACACATATGCAACCTAATAGTTAGACAACTCGTGTATACGCAGGTTGCTCCACTACAGCACGCGTACATCATGTTTGGTGCTCAAAAATTAAAAAATATGTCAGGTTTCCATGCCATGTCACGTGATCTGTGATCCTTGACCTTCCATATACTGGAAACGCTCTTACTTGACCCTTCAATTCCATTTGGAGGCTATAAATTGAGCCATATCCAAGCCTCAGACAATCGACAATTCAACATTAAGAGTAAAGACACTCTAGATAAATTTCACTTCATATTGAATCTGTATCCCTTTGTCCTTGAAAGTCTGAACTTCTTGTGTTCAACCCCCAAGCTCTTCCTACTTTGTGATGGAGAACTTCATTGACTCCTACATGTGAGCTTTCCTTTGCGAATGATTGAAGTGGTGGAGGCCCAGCTGGAGGGACTTAGTTTCTCGGTTTCGATATGTGTCGTTACAGAAGTTTGTCACCTATGTACTTTTGTTGATTACATTAATAGAAATACTATGTTCTCGTCCAATTGATATCTTGCAAATATTTGAATTGCTTTCCATGGGCATAGTCATGTATGTTAATTTATATGCTAACATGATATATCATCACCACATTCTTTCATATCTTGGTTGTTGAAGACAAGTTGCAGGTATAAAGCTTTGGGGTGTGTGCTCAACAGTGGTCTTCTTCGAACGTCTAGACGAGGTAGGCTCCTAGCCTTCTCTTGTTAGAATTTCATTTATATAGCATATTTGATATTAGAGTTGATTTTTGGGTGTCTTTCCATCTGTTGTGGTTTTCCCCTAGCCATAGAGAGATTTTCCTCGTAACACCCTACGCAGTGGGCCCTTGTTGCTCTAGGTCTTCATTGTTAATATGCTATAGAATTAAACTTGAATCAGCACTCACACATTCAGACTCAAGTCATATGGAAAAGAGTAAGTTTTTTTTTTGATATAAATCGAAGGAACAGAATGGGAGTTACAACCAACTCAAAATCATATCCTTGATACTAAGGATCCTCCTCCGTTAATATGTTTTTTTAGCATGCTTTTATAGAGCATATTGTCATCTAAATTGTAACAATTATGACTACAATTGTTGATCTTAGAACAGAGAATCATGAATACAAATCAGGGGATCTGATTTACAAAATAAATGATCTCAATTGTAATTATTTCTAACAATTGTCTTAGGATCCATTCATGCTAGTTGAGTGTTTCAATTGGCGTTGGGCGTTTTTGCAAATCTGGCCACAATACAAAATATGGGCATTTCATCTTTAAAAAAAACAACAAATCTCCCAAATTGCAGATTCTATGGAAAATCAACTTGGGAATAGCATAATTAGGCTCATTCTACACAAAACCCATGTCGTGGAATCTTCAGATTCATCTTCATCACTCCAGAAATCACATATGAATATCATTGCCCAAAAACTGAAGATTACACTTTGTTTCTTGCAAATTGCAGGATATATAGTTCAGATCTCATATTTTTGTATGTAGAATAAGAATTCCTCGGTCCCTTTGAATGTATCCTTGATTTTCTGACAGGTTGAGCATTATTCCTTGCTCATGGGCATTGAGTTCTATATTATGTGAACAAAATTCCATATTTGCAGTTGATTCCTATAACCATCTCCTCAGTTTGACCATGCGTTGACGACTAGGTGTTGAATCCTATGAGGATGGAAAAATAGGTAATTTACCATCTCATGATGTCAACGAAACACCTCCAAGTGGAAATTATTCATTTGAGTGAGTGGAAGTATGCTAACCTTCAATACATGTAATAACTCATATAACAGGGTCAATTCCTGTAATAGCTTAATTGTAGGCAATTTGTTGCAGAAATAACTTTTAATACTATTTACAAGAAAAACTAAGAGTTTATCACAAAAAGACAACTTATTACCTTTCTATACCCATTATGCCATTAGTTAGATAGAAGTGGGCAAAAAGAAGATCTTTTAGTCAAATAATGGAGATGAACGAGATGGATTGGAATCATAAAGAGAGTCAAAATTGGCACCCAACATGGTGTATGAATTTGAATAATATGTTAATAGTTTAAAATTTACTAAGTATTATTGATAAATCTCATTCCCAAGTTGGCAATCAAGGAAAATTTTAGGGGCTAAATTTCACCCCTGGGTTAATTTTGCATTTTTTTTCCAAAAGATGATCATCAATTTCCATTTTTTTCTAAAATGATTTGCCTAAATTCTATAGGATAAAAGTATTTTATTCTAAAAATCGTCGAAGTTTTATACAAACTAAATAAAATCCTTGGAAAATTGAATTTTTACAAAAATATCACCAAACCATTTATGGTTGGCATTTTAAGAACTAGTAGGATTTGATATTCTTTCTTATGGTTGGCATTTTAAGAACTAGATTTCTACACTTTAAGTTAGGTATGGATACATAAAATTTTCCATGTTGCCAATATGAATATGAAAGATAAATAGTTGATATTCTTTGATTTAGACTTCATTTTTCAATACAAAATTAAATTTTAAATATATAAATAAAAAAAAAGAATTAGGGCTAGGATTCGAATTCCCTGATTCCTAATTTTGGTACACATGTCACACCCACATCAGATTCTTCTATATATTTTGATGGCACCCACGATTCTTGCAACTTTTTGTTGGCACCCAAATTTTTGGGTCCCTTTTTGCGTGCGCACACAAATGAAAGTTGTGTGTGCTCATCCAGTAATTTTGTGAGCGCCTAAGTAGATGCGCGGAAGAATTCCATAGTGCACGCATCGAACCAAGTTTTGTTGAGCAATACACCAAGTCTAAAGGTGGTCAAAGGCACGTCGGTTCGAGTTTTGTCAATAGTGTCGAAAATCAAGAAGAAGCTTGTTGGAAGCAAGAGAGGAATCATCGAGATATCTCTCAAAATGATCACTGCCAGCAGTAGATGAAGATGTGGGGTGACTAGAAGATGAGTTGGCCAGGGAAATTAAGATTTCCCTTGATGCAGAGAACTTACGTGGAGCCCTGGTAGGTACTAGAAGTCTATGAGGCCACTATATTAGACAAGTGAGTGGAGTAGAACAGTGAAGGACATCGCTCCTCAGGAGAAGAAGATATAAAAGAGAGCTCTCAGCTCGAAAAAGGGGATAGTGAATTCAGAAAAAGCATCAGTACCAAAGCTTTGAGTTGGTCTATACCAATCTTGTGTTGTATGGAGAAGTCTCACGTGTCTTGTATTTGTCTGAGTCTTAACATTTAGCGCAAGGCACATTCTATTGTATTCCCATTGTTTTTATAGTAATGAGATCAAGTATTATGTTGTGCAACTCAGTGATTTAGTGCATTGTATGTCTCTTATTTGATGGAATACATTTAGTAATAAAGATATTGTAGTTCTATTCTATTTTGTGTTTGTGATGAATGAGTAACACATGTGCATGCATTTGTTTAATTCTTAGTCCTTGTTATATTATCATATATGAGTTACATGAATGCTATATGCAGTTTTGTTAGTTATGTTTGATCCTCCATCCTTGACACAAGACCTTATGGTCTCTCTGATCCTCTCTACATCTTGGGTGAGACCTTCATTGACCTCGGTCGAGGATTGATATGTCGGTGCTTAGGGGTTTTTGTGGACATGCTCTGGATGAACCCTGGATCTTAACCCCCTAGTGTTATGAAGGTTAGTGTGCATGCATGCATGTACTGAAAGAAGAACACTGCCTAACTTAGCGCCAACACTTTTCCAATAAGAATTATACATGATTGATAGACGATTACAAAAACATCAGTTAATAAAACTCTAAGAAAATAATACTAATCGATCTGATGTTATGCTTCAAGGTTACAACATTCCATGGGGGGAAGCATGTTGGGTCTCTAAACACAACAAATTTTGTCATGAAAATAAGATTTATATAATTAGACTCATATTAAAGCTATATCTCTAAGTCTTATTATACTTGCAAATGGCCATTTATAAGAAAATAAGGCCTTCCTATCCCACTGTAATGTTATGTGGGAAAGGCTTATACCTAGATAGTTAGGATAAGAACAAAATATGGATATTGCTGACCCATTTTTTCCATGTGGTTTTGAGTAGTGGTTTCTAGCCACTTGCTTTGAGTCCATGGCCCTAGTGAGCCCAATCACATCTATAAATATTAGTTTAATCTCATCATATGTTTCCTTTTGTTTTTTTGTTTTTTTTATTAGATGGACTCTTTGCATTCAAGGAAGTCATGGAATATGTCATTTATTAAGGATAATTATATGATGGAACCCAAACTTAAGGGTAATTTTGGTATTGAAGCACATTATAATCTATTTTTCGTGGAGTTTTTGGATTCTATTCAAATGTCTCCTCTCTATGTTGGTATTTGATTAATAATAATCATATTTTGTATCTTAAGAATTTAAGATACAAACTTTATGTTATAATAAAGTTATGATCATAAGTTAAGTTTTCATGCCTTAATATTAAATAAGTCACATTTAATAATAAGATAAGTTAAGTTTTCATGCCTTAATATTAAATAAGTCACATTTAATAATAAGATGTTGGGGAATATGAAATGCATAGTCCAACATTGAGGCTACGTAAATGACTCATATTTTTCAAAATATAAGTTAAGTCCAAATGTTCCTCTATATAATGTCCCTTTTCATCTCAAAGTCGTGTGAGGCCTATTTGCAATTTTTGGAGGATGTTTGGTAGGAAGTAGATGTTGTTCAAAGTAGAAGTAGTTTTCATTTTATTCATCATTTTTTTTTTTTAAATATTCATTTCTTCCTATGAAAAAAAAAACAATGTTCATTTACTATAAAACATTCAACATAAGAAGGACAATCAACAGAAATCCATAAAGGATAGAAAATATATAAATAATGAATGAGGTGTTTCACAATGATCTCCATGATGGTATATATACACATTGAATGGTTACGAGATTGATGGGACATGTCCTTTTGTTAGGTCATGTATTTTCAAAAGGATGTGTCCTTTCATTTACTATTAATATTTCTTTATTTAATTGATGATTTATGTGTGTGTGTGTGTGGCTTTCTTTGAAAGCTATCATCCAAAGTGTGGTGAGAGATAGGCTCTGCAACTGGGGGAATCCCTAGCCACAGACGACCACTCCCTTTTCTTGGCTCTCGACGAAGTGTATCTCTTCTACCAGTCGCAGACGCCATCTCTCAATCGGCTCTTCTCGATTATCCGCATGGTGTCTCTTCCTCACGTTGTCTTCCTTGTGGCGGGTTGGGTATCTTTTCTTTATGCAGACTCTCTTGTATCATCTGCACTCTTTGATATGTTGCAAGTTCGACTGGCGGCTAGGCTCGTTTCTTTCCCTTCATGGCTGTGGCTGGAGTATTTTTTCTTCATGTGGTGGATTAACCTTCATGGGTGAGCAGATCTGGGTTTGGATTTTTGTGTTTGGATCTTTCACCTTGTTCCTTAATTGGTTTGTGGTTCCACTCTTTGGTTTGTTCAGGGTTTGATGTATGCTCAAGTCCGGCTCCTTTTGGTGGTTGTTGATGTTTTTCTTCCTCCTTTTCTGGTGGGGGTTTGCTAGAGCTTTGAGGTCCTATCTTTGGGCATGCAGTGTTGGGGTGAGGCACTTTGAGGTCCTTTGGGAGGGTGTGTAGCTTCTGGTCATCTCTTTCGCTGGTGTTTTGTTGGTTTAGTTCTTCATCGATGTTGTTGCTATCTGGTTCTGTTGATGTGAGGGTTTTCATACCACTCTAACCTAGTCCATCTAGTCACCAAGGTTTTGTTGGCATTACTTTTCTAGGGTTATTTCCGTGGCGGGATTTCTTGATCCTGGATTTTTCCAGCTTATTTGGGGTTTTTCTCCCTAGTTTTTGTTTTAATATTTTTATTGTGTGGCTTTCCAACCAACTTTTGTGCCCCCTTCAGGATTTTGTTTCGGATCTCTCTACCCATGATTGGGTCGTGCTTATGGCACCTACAAAATGTAATTTGATTCTCTTCGAATGAATAGAATTATGCTTTTTTTCGTGGAAAATATGTGTGTGTGTGTATGTACATTACATTTATTTACCTTTTAGAAAATGCTTTGTCCTCGAAGCATAGTTATGGAAAAACTTATTGTTTGGCTTGTGATGTAGTCAAATGATTATCTGCTCTTGTCACTGTAGTGGCTAACAATAGAAGATTATATGATCTTCTAAGCATTGAGTAGAATTGTCAAACTGTAAGAGGGTTTGACCACCCTAAACCAATCTTCCGAGTGATTGTGTGTTTATAGGGTTCTTTGAAGGAACTTCTTGTATTGTGATTCCCAAGATGACTTCTACTTTGACACCCAACTGTATTGGTATTAGTATTCTTTGAAATATAAGTCAG
>JZKD02S1729640.1:44344-56174 GCA_000966675.3 Picea glauca | reverse complement strand
TTGTCGAAATGTAAGAGGGTCTAACCACCCTAAATCGATATTCTCAATGATTGTGCATTTATAGGGTTCTTTGAAGGAACTTCTTATATTGTGATTCCCAAGATGACTTCTACTTTGACACCCAACTATACTGGTATTATCTTAATATAAGTCAATTGTTTTCATCGATGATTTTAGGGGCTAAATTTCGCTCGTGGGCTAATTTTCCAAGGTTTTCCCAAAAGAATATTCGCTATTCTAAAAATAATTCGCCCAAATTCTATAGGATAAAATAATTTTACCTTAAAAATCGTCAAGATTTTATACAAACTATATAAAATCCTTATAAATTTGAATATTTTTACAAAAATATTACCAAACATTTATAGTTGGCATATGAAGGATTAGTAAGATTCGTCAAGGTTTCTACATTTTAAAATAAATTTACATCCTTAAAATCATCCCTGATTGTTTTTGTTTTGAGCGATGTTGATATATTGATTGGTTATAGTGTCATCTCTTGTGATTAAGATGTCGATAAGGTGTCCTTGTAACATGATCATTTTTTATCATACTTGTAGTGTTCTTACTTCACTTTTGGTAGTATGTCTTCTTCGCACACTTGTGTCACATTGTCATTCCTTAAAAGTTTATAGGTAAAGATACTTGGAATTTCCACTCTTTATAGTTCAACGTTTGAATATATCCCTACTTTAATTAGATTTGCATTTTAAGATTTGTGATGTCAAATCAATCTGCATTGATTCATTTATCCACGGTTTGGATTTTTACATCCAAGGACTTCTCTACTTCAATGGGATCAATGATTGTTTATTTTTTAATTGATGTTTGTTTCCTGGTAAGTCGTTCTAATTTGTTCTACAATGACTTCTTATCATCTTTTAGCTTCTCATTTTGTGTGAGTAAGATTTGATTATGAGCCTTTAGGCATACAAGTTCTTCATTAGTCTCTAAATTGTCGATTTTATTTTTAGGGTTTTGATTTTATGGTGTCTCATCTTTTAACCTTTTGATTTGTTCAAGCAACCTCTCATTAAGGTTCCTTAAGTGGGAGTTTCCTTCATCATTGTCTGATAAACTCTTGTTGAGTTTCTCCTTGAGATCTTGATTCTCCTGTTCTAACTTTTGATTGTGTTGTTGTGTATCTATCTTGATTCTCCTGTTCTAACTTTTGATTGTGTTGTTGTGTATCTTTTGACTTCTTGACTTTTTGCAAGTGCTTTTTGACTATGATATTTTAGGCAAGAAATTTCCTTGTCTTTTTCTAGTAAAATCTTGTCATTTTTTCTTGAGATCTTGATTTTCCTATTGTAACTTTTGATTGTGTTGTGTCTCTTTCTTTAATTCTATGATTTGTGTGAGCAACTTTTTATTATGATTTTGTAGGTAAGAATTACGTTGTTATGCTAGCTCACATCGTAAAGATTCCATGGTTTAGTAACTATACATATATTCTTCATAATAAGTGGGCACACAAATAGTGAGGGACCCACAAAATTGTTATTGAATTAGGACTTTGATATCCATACCTAAACTTACAAACGGTATTAAATAAATTTTGAATAACCCCTTTATATTTTTTGTTTTGAAATTAATCACCTTTAAAAACTTAAATAACCCCTAAATATAATTCCTAATTTAGCTCTTTTGGAGTTTGGTTTAAGACCTTCATAATTGTCAGTATACCTTTACCTTGCAATAAAATATTAAACAATTCTTTTGAACCTAGTGGTACTTTTGAATATCCGCCATAATAGCCACCTTTTTTTTAATGAACTTAACTTTTGTACCTTGTATTGATATCTGTTTGCTTAAAAAAATAATTTATGTTGTTTCATTTATGCATCTAGTGAAGAATAGCAAATGAAGGGTACCAATGAAAGTCAATTGTCACATTTTTTCTTAGAAAGCTCGATTTAACAGAGATGGCAGCAACCTAATGGTAGTGTGTGGATTTTCTCTTTCGATTGATAACAACATATGTCTTTTTCCCATAGCAGATTAACTAAATGACTGCTTAAGTTGTGAATTATTGGCAGCTAGTTTGATTTCTAATTTCTATGTTGCTTATTCGTTACTTTGAATATATAATCTCAGTGATGGCGATTTTAGTTCGAAGTATTTTGGTCCTATATATTTGTGGATGCTACAACTGCTTCTTCAATTCCATGACCAATTTGATTTCAATGTTCTTTATGGTATCAACACATATAACAGAGGCGACAATTTTTAAATTGGACCTCTCTACAAATCCATGAAATACTTCAATGACCCCTAAAACTTGGACCATTTGGTAATGCAGTGGCACTATAACATGGGTAGCTCTTCTATAGTGATTTTCCTTTTTTATATACTATTTTCATTGATTTTACTTGCATCCTTTTGGCTACAGACCTGCACTATAATCTTCTTAATAGGTTTGATGATTTCGTTGTAGTTGATGCTACAATTTCTTATATTTTTTTGGCATTTCTAATTTTTTGTGATGCTGATAGGTTATTTCTTTTGATTTCCTAATTCTAATCTTCCTTCAATTTTTCTTAGCAATGGATTAATTATTTTTCAACAAAAATTCTAAACTTTTATCGACAAAAAACATGTTGTGGTCAAAAATTGGATTTAGAAAAACTCTGAAAATTTGAGTGGCCAAAGCTCAATGTTTCTATTGCCAAGGGAAATACTTTCAACCAAAGGTCTGATAAATAGTGTGGCCAATAGCTAGAATAAGATTTGGCAATGATACCAAATGAAATGAACAATGTTCATTTACTATGAAGCTTCCAACATAAGGATAGTAAATAGAAATCCATAAATGATAGAAAATATATCAATAATGAATAAGAATATGAATGTATACTGTGTTTTGCAATAACTTCTGTGATGGTACATATACACATTGATTGGTCGTGAGGTTGATGGGACATGTCATTTGTTAGGTCGTGTCTTCTCAAAAGGATGTGTCTTTTCATTTACTATTAATATTTATTTATTTAATTGATGTTATATATATATATATATATATATTACATGCCTTCCACTTTAGAAAATTCTTTGTCCTCAAAGCATATTTGTGGAAATACTTATTGTTTGGTTTGTGATGTAGTCTCACGATTCTCTGCTCTTGTAATTGTAGTGATTGATGATACAAGATGATATGATATACTAAGTGCTTAGTAGAATTGTCGAACTGTAAGAGGGTTTGACCACCCTAAATCCATCTTCTAAGTGATTGTGCATTTATAGTGTTTGTGAAAGGAACTTCTTATACTGTGATTCCCAAGAATACTTCTATTTTGACACCCAATCGTGCTAGTATTAATATTCTTCATAATATAGGTCAATTGTTTTTGTTTTGAGCAATGTTGATATATTGATTGTGTATAGTATTGGTTCTTGTGATTAGGATGTCAATTAGGTGTCACTGTCAAATGATCCTTTTTTATCGTACTTGTATTGTTTTCTTGATTCAATTTTGGTAGTATGTCTTCCTTGCACACTTGCGTCGCTTTGTCGATCCTTAAAATTTTATTGGTAAAGATACTTGAAATTTCTACTATTTGTACTTCAACGTTTGAATATATCCCTACTTCAATCGGATTTGTTTTTTTAAGATTTGTGATGTTGATTGGATCTGTATTAACTCCTTTCTCCATTATTTGGATTTGTACATCCAAGGAATTCTCTATTTCAATTGGATCAAGGATTGTTTCTTTATTAATTGACGCTTCTTTCCTAGTAAGTTGTTCTCGCTTTTTTTGCAGTGACTTCTTATCATCTTTCTACTTTTTAATTTGTGTGAGTAAGCTTTGATTATGAGCCTTTAGGAATACAAGTCCTTCATCAGTCTTTGACATGTCGACTTTATTTTTAATGTTTTGATTTTCTGGTGTCTCAACTTGTAAACTTTCGATTTGTTCAAAAAACCTCTGATTAAGGTTCCTTAACTAAGAATTTTCTTCATCCTTGTCTTATAAACTCTTATTGACTTTCTTCTTTAGATCTTGATTCTCATGTTCTAATTTTTTATTGCACTACTTTGTATATTTCGACTTCTTGATTTTTGCAAGTAGTTTTTTACTATGATCTTTTCGATGAGAAATTTTCTTATCTTTTTATAATATTGTCTTTTCAAAAAAATTCTTGAGATATTGATTTTCTTATTGTAACTTCTAATTTTGTTGTTTCTTTTTTTAATTCCATGATTTGTGTGAGAAACTCTTGATTATGAATTTGTAGGTAAAAATTATGTTGTTTTACTAACCTGCATCGTAAAAATTCCATGGATTAATAATTATATGTATATTCTTCATAATAAATGGGCACATGAAGTGTGAGGGGCCCACAAAATTGCTATTAAATTAGGACCTTGATATCCTACCCTAAACATAGGGATGGTATTAAATAAATTTTGAATAACCCCTTTATACTTTTTTTGGAATCGATCACCTTTAAAAACTTAAATAACCCCTAAATATAATCCTTAATTTATCTCTTTTGGAGTTTGATTTAAGACCTTCGTAATTGTCAGTAAACCTTTACCTTGCAATAAAATATTAAAAATTCTTTTGAACCTAGCAGTACTTTTGAATGTCCACCGTAATAGCCACCCTTTCTTTTTATGACCTTAACTTGTGTACCTTGTATTGATATCCCTTTGCTTAAAAATTTAGTTAGGTTATTTTGTTTATGCATTTAGTGAAGAATAGCAAATGAAGGGTAACAATGAAAGTAAACCATCATGTTTTTTCTTCAAAAGCTCGCTTTAACATATATGGCTACAACCCAATGGTGGCTAATGTGTGGGTTTTGGCTTTCAATTGATAACAACCCACGGCTTTTCCCCATAGTGGATTAACTAAATGATGGCTTAAGTTGTTAAATACTAGCAGGTAGTTTGCTTTCTGATTTCTATGGTGGTTATTTGTTACTTTGAATAATCGATTTTAGTGATGGCGACCTTGGTTTGGAGAGTTTTGATCCTATATTTTTGTGGTGATATAGTTTCTTATTCAATACCATGACTAATGTTCCTTACAATATCGACTGAGGAGGAAATTTTAAAATTGGACCTCTCTAGAAATCCTTGGAAGAATACTTCAGTGGCCCCAAGACTTGGACCATTTGGTAAAGATATGGCATTGTCGCATAGGAAGCTCTTTTGCAGTGATTTTATTTTTTTATAAATTATTGTCAGTGATTTTGTTTGAGCCATTTGGCTCCAAACCTTCACTTTGACCTTCTTATTATATTGTAGTCAGTTGTTATTGGGGTTTGATGGTTTTTCTTTGGTCCCTACTACAGTTTCTGAACTCTTTTGGCACTTCTGATTTTTTGTGACATTGAAAGGTTATTTCTTTTGATTTACTAGTTTTGATCTTCCTTCAATTTTTATTGGCATTAGAGTAATTATTTCTTCAACAGAAATTCTAAACTTTTACTAACAAAAAGCATGTTCTGGTCAAAAACGAGATTAAGACAAACTTTGAAAAATTGAGTGGCCAAAGGCCAATGGTTCTGTTGGCAAGGGAATACTTTCAACCAAAGGTCTAGTAAAGAGTGTGGCCAATAGCTGGAATTAGAGTTGGCTCTAATACCAAATGAAAGGAACAATGTTCATTTACTATAAAACATCCAACATAAGAAGGAAAGTAAACATAAATCCATAAACAATAGAAAATATATAAATAATGAATAAGAATATGAATGAATGATGTGTTTTACAATGACCTCCATATACACATTGATTGGTCACAAGATTGATGGAACATATCCTTTTGTTAGGTCATGTCTTCTCAAAAGAATGTGTCCTTTCATTTACTATTAATATTTATTTATTTAATTGATACACACACACACACACATTATGTTTCATGTGATGCAGTCTCATGGTTCTTTGCGCTTGTAACTGTAGTGGTTGGCGATACAAGATGATACGATCTTGTAAGCATTGAGCATATTTTCAAACTATAAGAGGGTCTAACCACCTAAATCGATCTTTTGAGTGATTGTGCATTTTTGGGGTTCTTGGAAGGAACTTCTTATGTTGTGATTCCCACGATGACTTCTACTTTGCACCCAACTGTACGAGTATTAATATTCTTCAGAATATAAGTTAATTGTTTTTGTTTTGAGTGATGTTGTTATATTGATTGGTTATAATGTCGTCTCTTGTGATTTAGGATGTCGATAAGATGTCCTTGTAACATGATCATTTTATATCATGCTTGTAGTGTTTTCTTGTTTCACTTTTGGTAGTATGTCTTCCTTGCACACTTGTGTTGTTTTTTTTTATTCTTAAAAGATTATTGGTAGAGATACTTAGAATTTCAATTGTTTGTACTTCAATGTTTGAAGATATCCCTACTTCAATTGGATTTTCATTTTTAAGATTTGTGATATCGATTGGATCTGTATTGACTCCTTCCTCCAATGTTTAGAGTTTTGTATCCAATGACTTCTCTATTTTAATGGGATCAATGCTTGCTTCTTTATTAATTGACGTTTATTTCCTGGTGAGTTGTTCTAACTTCTTTCGTATCAACTTCTTATCATCTTTTAGCTTCTTAATTTATGTGAGTAAGCTTTGATTGTGAGCCTTTAGACATACAAGTTCTTCATTAGTCTTTGACTTGTCAACTTTATTGTTAAGGTTTTGATTTTCTGGTGTCTCATCTTTTAATCTTTTGATTTGTTCAAGCTACCTATGAGTAAGGTTCCTTAAGTGATAATTTTCTTCATCCTTTTCTGATAAACTCTTCTAGAGTTTCTCCTTGAGATCTTGATTCTCTTGTTCTAACTTTTGATTGCACTGCTTTGTATCTTTTGACTTCTTGATTTTTGCAAGTAGTTTTTTAACATGATCTTTTAGGGAAGAAATTTCCTTATCTTTTTCTAGTAAGTCTTGTCAATTTTTTTCTTGACATCTTGATTTTCCTATTGTAACTTTTGATTGTGTTGTGTCTCTTTTTTTAATTTCATGATTTGTGTGTAAAAATATTTATTATGATTTTGTAGGTAAGAATTATGTTACTATGCTAACTCGCATCATAAAGATTCCACGGTTTATTAACTATACATATATTATTCATAATAAGTGGGCGCTATAAGTGTGAGGGAGCCACAAAATTGTTATTTAGGGATATCCTTACCTAAACTTAGAAATGGTATTAAATCATTTTTAATAACCCCTTTATACCCTTTTTTTTTTAATTAATCACCTTTAAAAACTTAAATAACCCCTAAATATGATCCTTAATTTAGCTCTTTTAAAGTTTGATTTAAGAACTTGGTAATTGTCAATAAACCTTTACCTTGCAATAAAATATTACCCAATTATTTTGAACCTAATGGTACTTTTGAAATTTTATTACCCAATTATTTTGAACCTAATGGTACTTTTGAATGTCCACCATAATAGCCACCCTTTTTTATGAACTTAACTTTTATACCTGTCTTGATATCCCTTTGCTTAAAAATTTAATTTATGTTGTTTCGTTTATGCATTTAGTGAAGAATAGCAAATGAAGGGTAACAATGAAATTCAACCATCACATTTTTTCTTGGAAAGCTCAATTTCACAGATATGGTAGCAACCCAGTGGTAGCTATTGTGTGGGTTTTAGCTTTCGATTGGTAACAACGCATGGTTTTTCCCCACAACAGATTAACTAAATCACAACTTACGATGGTAGCTAGTTTGTTTTTTTATTTCTATGGTGGTTCTTTGTTACTTTGAATATCTTATTTCAGTGATGGCAACTTTGGTTCTAAGAGTTTCAATCCTATATATTTCTGGCGGCTATAGTTTCTCCTCCAATGTCGTGACCAATTCGATTTCAATGTTCTTTACAGTATCGACAAGTTTAGCACTTAGGTGACAATTTTAAAATTGGAACTCTCTAGAAATCTATTGAGGAATACTTAATGGCCAATAGAGACTTGGACCATTTGGTGATGCAATGGCATTGTCACATGGGTAGCTCTTCTATAGTGATCTTTGTTTTTTATATATTATTGTCAATGATTCTACTTGCAGTGTTTTGGCTCCAAACCTATACTTTGCCTTTCTTATTATATTGTAGTCAATTGTTACTAGGGTTTCATGATTTTAATGTGATCCTTTAAAATTTCTGAATTGTTTTTGCAATTTTGATTTTTTTTTTTTTTGACTTTGATAAGTTATTTATTTTGATTTCCTAGTTATGATCTTCCTTCAATTTTTCTTGGTAGTGAAGTAATTCTTTCTTCAAAAAAAAAATTATGAACTTTTACTAGCAAAAAGTTTATTGTGGTCAAAGACCAAATTCAGAGAAACTATAAAAAATTGAGTGGCCAAAGGTCAATGGTTCTGTTGCCAAGGGAAATAATTTCTACCAAAGGTCTCATAAAGAGTGTGACCAATAGCTAGAATCATATTTGGATTTGATACCAAATGAAATGAGCATGATTCATTTACTTTAAAACATCCAACATTGGAAGGATAGTAAACAAAAATCCATAAATGATAGAAAATATATAAATAATGAATAATAATATGAATGAATGATGTGTTTTACAATGACCTTCATGATGGTACATATACACATAATTAGGAGGGTAAACAAAAATCCATAAATGATAGAAAATATATAAACAATGAATAAGAAAATGATGAATGATGTGTTTTACAATGACCTCTATGACAATATATATACACATTGACAGTTCACGAGGTTGATGACACATGTCTTTTTGTTAGGTCATGTCTTTTCAAATGGAGGTTTCATTTCATTTACTATTAATATTTATTTATTTAATTGATATATATGTATGTATGTATGTATCAATCATGTACATTATATTTCCTTCCCCTATAGAAAATTATTTGTCCTTGTTGGATTACTTAGAGGGGGGTGAATCAGTAATAGAGCAATTTAATCATTTTTAACCACAATATATAGGTGGTGTTTATCTTTATGATCAATATACCATTATCATTCAACAAGTGCAGAATAAATAAACCATAAACAAATGAACAACCATATACATACACAATACACCAATATTTTTACGTGGAAACCCAATGTGGGAGAAAACCACGAAATGTTTTTTCTTATATGTCTTTAAGAATTACATTCATTGGAAGGACCAACTTCCTTTGTTCTCTAGCTGCAATTGGAAGGAGGCTCCAACCCCTTATATTTTCAGGCTACAACCTGAGGAAAGCTCCAACTCCACAATTCTCTGGCTACAACCAGAAGAAGGTTACAAACCCCTATGTTCTGCGACTACAACCACCTATCCTTGCCCCGTCCAACCACCCTGAAATATAAGTGTCAAATGTGAACAACCTGTCACTGTTACTGTTGACCTATGTTACTGTCACCGCTAACCTTTTTCATTGTCACTGATTGAAATATGTCACTGACTTGATTCTTCTTCAACAATTTCTTGCAGATATGCAACCTATATATACTACAACATGCGGGTATCTGCGCTTCTCTTAACTACAGCTCACGGATGTCCACAACCTTCTTCAATGCAGCTCGCGGACTACTAGTAACTCATACAGTAAAACCTAACTGTAATGCAACCTCAAATTGTACCAGTATCCTCACTAACACTCTTCAACCAAGATGCCTCAAATAAGATCAAAAATCACAAGATGTACTATAACAAACTATCTCATGGAGTGTGCCAACCATAGCAAGCCAATACACCAGAAATATATCATTGTGGATCTGTCTCATACAAAAAGTACCAAACAGCCTACAAACCCTTGGGGGTACATGCTTTATCTTCCATGATCAAACCCTAGGCCATTACCAATAACCAACTACAACAATTATATAACATACCCTTTAATTTTTGTACAAGGTTTTGTTGTACCAAATCACTGTCACACCTTCCTATAGTCACTTCTATGCCCTGCATCTTGTCACTGATGATAGATCAGATCTTTCTTTTCATATTTGGCAACAGATATGTGCTTTGTCTTCAGTAAACCCGCAGGTATCCACGATTTGTCCCACTAAGGCCCGCAGATGTTCTCTCCCTTCTAGTACTGCAACCTACGGATGTCTTCAGTAAAAAATGCTAGTTCAGTACCCACAGTCTCGACTCTTCGTACTTGTAACTTTGTCGTTGTTTCAGACTCACTGATATAGATTTGTCAATGATATATGCCCATAAAAATTCACAAAAATAGATATTCAATGTGCTCAATAGGTGTTAATGGGAGACCCTTGCTTTCTTATTTATACTCTCCAAGTAGATTCCTCAAGAGGTTACCTTCTAACTAACTTTACCCAACTTAATTCTTTTAGGGCTAACCCACTTCTACCCACTTGTCCACTTACAACCACTTTATCTTCAAATAGTAAAATCACACTTCTAGTTGCAACTAATGTATTTTTAATTATTTTCTTTTTGCAACAACTTAACTCATGATTTACTCCTAGATACAACCATTTTGACTAGTAAACTTCTTCTAGGAGTTTCTAGAATAAATTGACTTCTTTGACCTTCTAGGGGCTTCTAGATAACTCATGAGGATTATCCAACTTCACAAGGCCATAACTCTCTAACCATGAGGAGTTATGTGGCATTCCACATATCACCAGAAATGGCACAACATTTATTATCCAACTAGAATAGTCTTACATGCAAATACATTGATCTTCATGTCTGTATACCTCAAACAAAATTGAGTCCCTTAACCATATTGTTGGGGTTACTGGAATTTGCTACTGGACTTGCTTCAAGGGTTGACATTAATGACAACCAACCCAATTAATCAACAGTCCTCAAAGTATATTTATGGAAAGACTTATGGTTCAGCTTGAGATGTAGCCTCACGGTTCTCAGCTCTTGTAACTATAATGGTTGGAAATACAAGATGATATGATCTTCCAAGAACTTAGCACAATTGTCAAACTTTAAGAGGGTATAACCACCCTAAATCAATCTTCTGAGTGATTGTGCATTTATAGGGTTCTTGGAAGGAACTTCTTTTGTTTTGATTCCCAATATGACTTCTACTTTGGCACTCAACTATACTGGTACTAATATTCTTTGGAATATAATTCAATGGTTTTTATTTTGAATGATATTGATATATTGATTGGTTGTAGTAACTCGTGTGGTTAGGATGTCGATAAGGTGTCCTTGTAACATGATCCATTGTTATCATACTTGTAGTGTTTTCTTGTTTCACTTTTGGTAGTATGTCTTCCTTTCAAACTTCTGTCACTTTGTAGATCCTTAGAATTTATTGGTAGAGATACTTGAATTTCCATTGTTTGTACTTCAACAATTGAAGATATCCCTACTTCAATTCGATTTCCATTTTTAAGATTTGTGATGTTGATTGGATCTGTATTGACTCCTTTCTCTATTGTTTGGATTTGTACATCCAATGACTTCTTTATTTCAATGGGATCAATGATTGTTTCTTTATTAATTGATGCTTCTTTCCCGGTAAGTTATTCTAACGTGTTATGTAGCGACGACTTATCATCTTTTAGATTATTAATTAGGCATAAAATTTCTTCATTAATCACTGACTTGTTGACTTTATCTTTAAGGTTTTGATTTTCTAGTGTCTCGTCCTTTAACCTTTTCATGTGTTCAAGCAATCTCTAATTAAACTTTCTTAAGTGGGAATTTTCTTCATTCTTGTTTGATATACTCTTGTTGAGTCTCTCCTTGAGATCTTGATTCCCATGTTCTAATTTTTGATTGCATTGTTTTGTATCTTTTGACTTCTTGATTTTTGCAAGTATTTTTTTACTATAATCTTTTAGGCGAGAAATTTCCATATATGTTTCTCGTAAGCTCTTGTCAAAAAATTT
>JZKD02S1729629.1:84640-99316 GCA_000966675.3 Picea glauca | reverse complement strand
AAAATAATAGAATCTTTTGACATGTATCATTATGTGATTTATGAAAGCAAGTTTGAGTCTCACTGTCATCACCAGGTTTATGTAAGCAAGTAGCCAAACCTTTGTTAGCATGGAAATAATGTTTGAATTGAGTGATGATGGTTTTTCTCTTGATTTCCTATAACATGGGTGAAATAAAACAATGAATGATTTTAACAATTGCATAAAAAATGTCTTGATATTACTGGGACAACTTCTCAGAGGGACGACTGCTCCCCTGCATGTTGATCACATCACAGCTGAGCGAATTGCAACTAGTATATTTTTTATAGCCCTCAATCACCATCTGGTCAAGTGCGATCAACCACTTGCAACTTCAAGCTTGTTCATATTGTGGTTGAAGACTGATGTTGATCGCCTCTACTAAACAACGAGCTAGGTTTCCACTATCGTCGACCTCATAACGAGATAGGTTTCGACTTGGCTTTCCTTCATTATGTTTCATGTCTCACACCTGCCTCCTTGAATGCGCTTGAGCCTTCCATATTGAATGTGCATGCCTCATTGAATGCCCTCACAACTCCCCCAACCACCCTTATGCCCCCCAAATCCCCCCCCACCTCCCCAAAATACCCATATTCCTCTATAGTATTTAAAAACCCCTTTCCCCCCTTAATATGTGTCAATATATTACCTAACTTTTTTTATGGATTTTCTCACCCCCAATATGAACGAACATGATATCATATTGGTTCCCGGGTGAAGCCCCCATGGCATGGGCATCTTTAAAAAGCATGGGCCAATAATATCCATCTCTCAAATATTTTGAGTTGTTTTATCTCCTGAAAAATGACTACCGATTGGTCCATCATGCATGTCTTTCAGGACCTTATCAACATCTTGCCCTTGAAAATGATGCTCAATTTTGTAAATTTTTGATGAGTTATATTTGTAATGTTTTTTACCTTTAGATTTCAAAATAAGAATAAATATGTATCTCTTGATGGTGAATCTTTTTCTTTATTTTCTTTTTACTTTTATTTTTATGTGAATCAATATACTAGGTAAAATGGTATTAAATATTGTCATTTTTTTACTTCAAATCTATAAAAATATAGAAAAAAAAAATGTTAATTTTTTTTTACCTTTTTTTCATTCAGTTATATCCATAGAAATGTTTATTTGACACATTATTTTAAGCAGATAACTTCCAAAATGTATAGATTTTTTAAATTATATATGGCTTTAAAATGTATTATTTTTTGCTAAAATATTTAAAAATAGTGTTATATAGCTACAATTATTTTCTATGTATTGAAGGAAAGGTAAAAAGTGTGTTAAAAATAATATTTTACACTATATTTAAAAAATATGGCACCATAAATTAATTAATGAGACATGATTATATGAAAAATCTTAATTTACTTTTTAATTAATGAAACATAATTATATGAAAATCTTAATTTCAAAAAATAAATGATATGTAACATTTTTAACATTGAAAAAAAACATGGAAAAATAATTAAAAACATCATTAAAAAAAAAGATTTAGAAAAAAATTAAAATAGTTGAAAAAATAAGCATTCAAAAAAAAGTGGATACTTTATAGATAAGAAGATTTAAAATATCAAGAAACTGCCTAAAAAAGATGGGGGTGCTACCAGTAGCACAACTTTTCGAAACAAGGTAAAAAATGTGACCCCTTAAAAAGCAAGAACTCTGCAGAGTTCTCATTAAATTGATCATTTTGTTTGTCTCACTTTGAAATTTGAACAAAAGCATTTTAGTGATAAGAAAGGATTCCAAGAAACTTACATGAAAACTGAAATCATATTTATATGTTTTGAATCAAGACTTCTTCCACATAGCCCCTCCATGTGCCAATCTCACCTTATTTACCATTAAGTTTTCGATGCTAAAATCCATCAATCCATTAAAACAACCTTGTAAACCATTTGCATACAATATTGCTTCATTAGATACACCATAATGTCAATGCCATATGCTTCTCTGCATCATTCATATCACCTTTATTTGTAAACATCATTTCCCTTCACATGTACACATGCAACTTTACACATTGTTGCTTTTTAATTAAAAACTTAGCATCTTGGCTTTGTTAGAATGATGATTGGTTGCGTGACAACACTCACCCATCTTGCCTAAGCATGGCAACCTAAGCATGGCAACCTAAAAATTGCATGCTAAGCATGGCAACCTAAGCATGCTAAGCATGGCAACCTACAAATTGCATGACACTAGTTTATAAGACACAAATCATAATCAATAGAGTAATTAAAGGTGTGAAAACGTCAATTGCCATTGAAATTGTCATCAATTAATGTGAAAATCATTAAATCACTATCACTATCCAAGATATAAGAAAAACACCATTGAAATGTGACCAAACAAATCATGATAAGTTTGACACAAAGTATCAAAAACACTGTACTCAAGAGCACAAGAGAAAAGCCAAGCCAAGCCATCAATATCCTCATCCAAGCATTAACTATTTATAAGTCATAATCATGTAACATCAAAAGGCTTAAAAAAAAACTTAATTACAAAGTTTAATGAAAATCGAATTTTATTAATAAAACTTACAATTATTGTAAACCCATAAAATAAAATAATACATAATTTATTAAAAAATCAAATTTACATTAATTATGATAAATTTCCAATCACAATCACAATGTGGTGGGGCCAATTGCACGCTGCAAAAAGTGAGATGGATGGCTTGGAAATAGAGGTGTGATAATTCAAATCTTGAAATATGTGAAACTTCAAGTGGAAGCAATAATTATATGTGAATCCAAAAAACATAATACCAATAACAATAATTAAAAAACTATACAATGATTAAATTTCCACATTAATATAACATTTTTCAAAATTATTTTAATTTAATAACTTTTTAATCATTTTAAATTAAAAGTAAATTTTAATTTGAACAAAACATTCCAACGGCTAGAGAGCACACGAGCCTTTTAATAAATTAAACTATATTTCATCTAGTAAACGTGTCTTCCCTTCCTACAGGGTTATGACTCTTTGGCATTCGTTTAATGTTTTTTAAATATTTAAATATACAGCGAGTTCCTGTCTTCGTTTTTTTTTTCTAATTTTTAAATATACAGGCAGTAAACGTTTTGAGTAACAAATGTATTGAAAATAATACACGAAGGTAATAATGTTCCATCATGGTTTATGAACGAATTGAAAATTAAATCCATAAAATTCAAAAATAACTTTATTTTTTCGAGAAAAAAAAAAAAAAAAAACATTGAATAGAACTTATAGCCAAACAAATTAATATAAATTTGACTCCTAATTAATAACTATAATCCTTAGCATGGTAGGGACTAATAACATTGAAGATATGCCTTTACATTCACAAATCAACCCTTAGCATGGTAGGGACTAATAACATTGAAGGTATGCCTTTACATTCACAAATCAACCTTTTAAGTCTCACCCATTTATGCATGTATATTTAAAAAACATTTTGATTGAAGGCAAGGGTTCTTTGGTTAAAATATATATCTTTCTATAACAAAAGAATATGTTACCAAAAGAAATATTTTTTTTTATATAACAATGGTGTAGTTACCATGTTGTTGTTAAGTTACATAAATGAATTTCCATGGTTTATTTGGAGACTTCATATTGGGAACTCAACCATGAGAATTTGGCCTTTGAACCT
This sequence comes from Picea glauca, assembly GCA_000966675.3. Lineage (NCBI taxonomy): Eukaryota > Viridiplantae > Streptophyta > Pinopsida > Pinales > Pinaceae > Picea > Picea glauca. The sequence goes on along the minus strand of JZKD02S1729629.1, from coordinate 95,631 downwards.
TGGGATCTTGCATAGAATTCTAAGTATCAATCCTCTTAATATAGAAATATGTTGTGATGTGTTTCAAACTTGGATTAATGTTGTAGTTTAGAAAAAAAAAATTAGAGGTTTGATTCAGATTATGTAGAGAATAAAATGAATATAGAAATATAGATGGAAACACATGGACTTATTGCATAGAGAATAGTAATACAATTGAACCCAAATAGAAAAACACTGTAGCAAAGTAATACAAACTAGCTAAAACGATGGTAGCTTATGTGAACAGGGATGTGTCATATACACTCATTTGCAAGAATCTTATTTCAAGAGGTTGAAATTTCCTTCTAAAGTAAAGTATAAAACCCTAAGAGGAAAAAACTCTAAAGATCCAAAATCCAAACTCTAGGAGATGAGGTGGAAAAAGGAATGTAGGACTCGAGGATCCTAGTTGATACATCAACTTTCGCAGGCAACAAACTCACTCTATTTGGGGAATTTATTAGACTGTTACAAACCTTATTCCATGCTTTATGTGTTTGGAAAGCCCCATAATCAAAGATTGTTGGGTGATGTCAATTGCAAAAAACACATGGGAATGACTGAAAATGTGTCTAAAGTTCAAGATTTGAAAAACTATAATAGAACCATTCTAAATCAGTGGAAAATGTGGGTGACCACTGATATCCACCTGGATTAGCCTTCGCCCCTTAAGAAGCATTGGTCCCCATTGTTTCAAGTTCCTCCATTAGACGGGGAAACTTCTAATGGATCTGATTCTTGGTGAATCACTTGCCTAGTGAAGGAGCTACCTTTCCTTGACAACCCAATAGAGTTGGATATTTTTCTAGCAAGTGCCCTTCATCTTGGTGTCCATGATCCAATCGATTATAGCCTGCTCAATGTAGACAAGATTGAGTTCTATAGGGGCCAAGTACTCATCCACCTCCAAGGTGTCCAAAAGAGGTTGAAAATATGTTCAATGTATCTCCACATTAAATATAGGGTGCAAACCAAAGAAAATGTGGAATATTCAATCCAAAAGCATCCTCACCCACAAACTTGGTGATGTTATAAGGTTCATATCAGATTGATATAAGCTTCTCGTTGGGACGAGTGAGCTGATCTTTATATAAGTGCAACCATACCTTATCACCAATTTGAAACATGTGTGAAACCCAATGTTGATCATATCGCTACTTGTCCTTGGCATTATCTTTTTAAAAAATCTCATCAACTTGTTATTAGATGTGTTGGATTTGTTCAACAAATGTAGCTACTCTATTTTCCTTGATCTAAGTATGATATGACCCTTCCTGTGTAGATGCAATAGGAAGAGCTAGCTCAACTAGGGCCAATGGTTGGAATCCCAAGCACAATTGAAAATGGCTTTGCCTAATAGAGATGTTGAATGTCTATTGTAGCTATGTTTAAAAGAAAGAACGCTCTCATCCCATGTATGTGGATGCTTGGAGTTTTACATTCTCATGATATGCACAATCATCCTATTAACTAAATCTATTTGTCCATCAATTTGGGGGTGAAAGGCAGTCGATTTGGTTAGTTAGGTATCCATCATTTACCATAGTTTGGACTAGAAAGTGTTCGTGAACCTATTCTCCCTATCTAAAATAATGGTTCATGGTAGCCCAAATTGCCCAAACATGCTCGAAGAAGAACTTAGTAGTGGATTTTTCTATGATATGATTCTTGTTAGGTGCCAAAATAACCATCTTAGAGAACTAATCAACAATCACAAATACACAGTTGTTACCATGCTTCGTTGAGAGCACATTGAGAGAGGCCATAACTTGTAATCCATGGAGATTGACTCCCAGGGTTTTTTCGAGGTAGTAGAGGAGTGTACAACCCTTGCTTCTTGATGGAAGTTTAGACGAGGTGTCTCTAATTGGAGCTTGAATGCTATACAACATTGACACAAGACTTCACGAAATTTTGCATGCTCCAACAACACCATTTGAAAATATTGATATATTATTTTGTGGTGAACTTTTTCAATCACAACCTATACTTAACTCTTGGATATTTCAATAACCAAGTGTCCATCATGATAATATTCCCTATACTTTTTGGATAGACAATGTCAAACATTTTGAACTCAAAAAGGTTATGCGACAAGATAACGAAATGTTCATATTGATTCTAGATAGAATTAGGACATGTTCACAAAGAAATGTTGTCATTGAATACTTGAACAAACATTGCTATATATTCCCACCAAATGATCCAATGTTTTCATACTTGTTTTTAGAAAAAAAGATGTTAAACAACACAATTAAAAAAATGTTGCCCCTTGTTGACTCAAAGCCATTAGCATTAAAAGCATTTGATAATAAAATGGATTGTATGGAAGCAAATAAATATGGTGACAAGAACTACATTTTCTACCTATAATTGTTGTAAAACAAAATATGTTTGTTGAGCTAATTGGAGGCAACTATGCTACATAAGACATGTTAGTCAATTGTACAGAAGGTTATTTTAAACAATATACAGAAAGCAACATTAGCATTGTGTGGATGGAATTCCCAGTTCTATTGATTAAGATAGCTCAACGAAATTTTCTACATCATTTATTTACATATAGGATTCCTAAAAGCTAAACACCTGTAACACGAATCTATAGAGATGTTGAATCAACAAATGGAACCATTTTTCTTTGTTAGTGATCATGTGCACGCATGATACATAGATCTCAAGACCTTACCATGAATGGCATAGCATTTGATCCAATAGGAATTAAACAACAAGGGATTGTGTATGCTTCATTTCTTTCATTAAAGACATTGAAACACTTTATTTCATAAGAAAATTTAAACCAAAAAATATTTTATTTCCAAAAAAGTTGAAATAGAGCTTCAAAGACTCTAAACAAATGCACATGAACTTGAATATCTAGATTCAAATCAATATCAATAAAAAATAGTTTGCTCATATGCTCCTTGAATACAAGAAGTGTGCTACTGCATATTGAGAATATTGCAAATGACTATGATCTAATGCAAGATGATATCTTGTGTTTGTAAGAAACAAAATTGAACTCAGTTCCAAACATAGTATACTTACAATAGAATACAAATGTTTCTAAACATTTCATCTTCATGGCATCTCTCATGCTGAAAAAGACACTAGTCATTCGAAAATAAAATAATTATGCAACAAAGCATATAAAATCAATTTTTATCTACTTTTAAATCAATAAGAGTATGGTCAAGTTAGAAAATATCTATGGTACACCTCATGCACCACTTGAAATTTTTTTTTGTATTTCTTTAACACTATAACAAAAAACATTTGACATTGTGAACACATTATAATCACTAGTGATTTCAATTTCAACATGTTGTAAAATGGAATAGCTCAAAAAATACTTCTCTCATTCAAGCAAAGTCATAAATTCAATTTGCATGCATTGCAATATATATGTTGATTTCTCTAAAATATTTGTGTATATAAATCAATGAACAAAGTTATAAATATTCCTTTGAAATTGTTCCATTAGAAATTTCCATTAATTAATCGATTTAATAATTTTGTAAATCAATTCACTGAAAAAGTATTATAATAATTAGTGCGCTGACAAAGTTCTAGCCAAAAAGTCAATACGATTTATGTATTTTCATTTGTTGCAACCAACTACTCCCAACACCTTTTCTTTACCCAAATCTATTTGTTGAAAATGCTTATTACAAAATAGACTCCTTTGAACCTAAAGTACTTTGATTTCTTTAACTCCTTTCCTTTGATTTCAAAATGAAAAAAAGTGAACTTTTGTAAAGGCCTCGAGGTTCACCTCAGTTCACAATGGGGATTTCCTTCTTCAATATTTCAAGAATATGGAAGTTCAAAGAGAAAAGGAATAATTAATTGGTACTCACCTATATATGCAAGTAATGCATGCCTTCTCCATTTTCAATAGTTCTAGACAAAAAAGTCTTTAACTAGTCTTCATATTTCTCTATCTTCAAAGATCCAGTAAGGAAAAAAATTGATAGGATGAAGTAAATTGGGAGAACATGCTTAAAAAAACAATATGTTGAATTTTCATCCTTCCATGGCATCTTCCATGCAACAAAAATGACATATTTAAGTAATTTTGTTAGAAATTGTGAACAAAAAGATCACTTGCATCCTATGTAATCCACAATCGAAACTAGTTTTCTCAAAATTAAGAGACATGTCTTATTAACAATGGAAAAATGATATTAAGAAAACATTGAAATATAGTCAACAATTTCAAATGCACGAAGTTTTTCCACCACTAGTCAGTGATGTTATCATTTTGTAGAAAAACAAGTAAGCTCATTTTCCTTTTGTGTTGTTATACTTTAGAACTAGAACATATGTTAAAAATAACTACATTTCATCTATGCTTTTACACAAAGAATTTTGGCATTTAGCATAATAGGTTTTTAACTTTTTCCATGTCTTTGTACAAAAACAATTGTTTCCTTCAAATTTGCAAAAAACTACATTTTCATTAAACTCTAATCGTCCTTTTTTTATTTTTGATTAATTATCATAAATTTGTTTCCTTTGATTAACTTTTACAAAAGAAGAACACCAACTTCAACTACCTTTGACTTAAGTCTCCAACACTCATATGTCAAAGAGAACTTTTATAGTTTTTTCTTTCCAACTATGCACACAAATACACAAACAATATAAAAAAGGCCTATTCATTTCTAAGCATCAATTCTAAGTTTTCTTTATTTCTTCAAACATTGTTAACTTTGCAAATTATTCTTTTATTTTAGTTTTCAAGTATTTAATCAATACACTATATTTCATTACATGAAAAACATGCATTATTATAAAAAAAACTAATAATTAATAACAACAAATTGTAAGAGGGTGATGTCTTGGTAATATACTATATTTTATTACATGAAAAACATGCATTATTATAAAAAAACTAATAATTAATAACAAGAAATTGTAAGAGGGTGATGTCTTGGTAATATACTATATTTTATTACATGAAAAACATGCATCATTATAAACAAAAACTACTAATTAATAACAACAAATTGTAAGAGGGTGATGTCTTGGTTCTTTATGGCCAAGAATGCAATAAAAGCATTAACTCCCTTACAAAAGTAAAACTTGTCCATGTTGATTTCATTGACAAACATGGATAAGTGATTATAATAATGAACATTGCAAAGGAATTGATTCCAAAATTTGTTCTTTATTTGACACCTTGAATGAATGTTCATATTAGAAATATTGGTTCTCATTAGACACAAACATAGTTGCACAAACATTCACTTCTCACTAGACACAATAATAGATGCATTAGTTGCATAAAAAAGCTAATGCACTTAGATCCATTGATTTTATTGCAATATTTAATCATTAGAATAACAACTGATATCAACTATTCCTCACACATGGTCAATTAGAACATATCAAAACAATAGTAAGTAGTGTGTCCTCTCAAACAAATTACACATAGTTTCCATTTCACTAAACTCTTTTTTCGTAAATTGGCAATTTGTTCAATAGTCCTTTCGAAGAATAACAAACAATGTTATCATTTTTTAGTGTTCAACTATTGTTCTTAAAAGGAATTTTTAGCTTTCCAAATTGTCCCAATGTTTTTATTCAAGAATATAGTTCAAAATGGTCTAAACTTATACCTTTTGTATGGGACATTCAACTTTTATTCATGTGTCAAAAGATGATGCTAGGAAACATAAACTTCTAACTTTTGCTTGTAGCACCATTCAATTACTATTTTTTTGGCATATAATTTTTTCTCCCATTTAGCTTATTAGGGAAAATTCCAGCTACTCTTGAGATATTTCATCCCATATTTTCTTAACAAATACTAAATTTACATGTAAGTTGAAAGTGTGCTAACTTAGTGCCAAAAACCTTTTCCTACCATCCTTTAAATTCTATTACAGTGATTGTAAACAATTACTACCAACATCTTTTCTTATATCAAATATATTGATTAGATGTGCTCACTATCGAGTCAAGAAAGCATACTTCTATGACTATGGTTTGGAATGAACACTAAAAACCACCGACACCATCACTTGTTTCCTACGAAACCCACGGTTGCAACAAACCTTCTTGAAATTAAAGAGACTTCTTTCCAAGAATATCAGAATATCAACATGATATTAATTAAACACTCGCCTAACTTTGACAATTTCACAAATAAGAAATTATACTTTGATCATTTCACAAATTAGTAAGAGTATTCTACTTTTTGGTCTATTTTGGATTTCAATATTTCAATTTTAATAAGACTATTATACTTATAATTCTTACTTTTTGGTCTATTTTGGATTTCAATATTAGTAAGATTATTATACTTATAATTCTTACACAATTGATGCTTTTGGTATTCTCTTTTTTTAAAAAACCAATTTTTTTTAGTTTATTTTGGATTTCAATATTTCTTTGATTAAATTATTATTGTCACTTCTAATTCTTACACAACTTTTTATTACTTTTATGTTATCAAACTTTTTTTTTTATTCAATATTTACAGTTTTAAAGCACTTGTTTTTCTTTAGATCATTGCAACATTTCTCACATACATTCTATGGTTCCACTTGTTTTTTTTTTATTAACTTTATTGTTTTCTTTGTCACAATGTTTTTTTTTAATATAGTACTAAAGATTAATATGTTTATGTTTTTCCTTTTTTCAAACAACATTGAAAACATATATGTAACAATGATATAAAAGTTATCCTTCAAGTCTTCAGGTCATCTTATAGAAAAAAAATATAATTTTTTGTTTACTATTCTATTTGTTTTTGAAAGATGCAAAATTTTATACTTTGCAAATTTCTATAAAATTTTTAGAATTTGTTACTCCACAATAATTTTGAACTTTTATAATATATATTTTTTTAAACTTGTATACAATGAAATAAATAAAAAAGCTTCTTAAGGTTTAAAATATACATACCACATTAAAATTTTGGATTTTGAAAAATCTAATAAATAATATCTTTCAATTCACATTTTGAAGCTTGTATACAATGAAGTAAATAAAAAAGATTTTTGAGGTTTAAAATATGTATATCATATCAAAATTTTGGGATTTTGAAAAATCTAATAAATAATATCTTGCCCTTCACAATCTTATTTTATACATGCACGTTGCTTCACAGTTTCCTCCTCCTAACCTTACACTTAGTCTCAAGGACATAAAAAAGGACATAAAAACAGTGTTGCTCAAATAAAACAAACTTCATTAAATGGTAATAGTAGATTTATGATAATGGTGTAAATTAATTATTCTATTTTTTTATTCATATACAATCAAAATTATTTAAGTCAATATCTAAATTAATTAATATAGAACTAAAATTAATCAAAAAAATAAAATAATTAAACACTTCCATAAAATTTTCATATGCAGAAACAAAAACATCCAAAACTATTATTCATTGATTCAAATTGTCTTTATTTACTCATTCAAATTGATTGGAGTAGTTATTAAATCTCATATTGTTGCAAAATTTCAAATTCTATGGTACTTAGCATAAACACAATAGAGTAAATGTTACATTATAGAGTAAAAATGGCAGGTAAACATGACAACATTCTATGTTACCTATTCAAACTAGACTATAAGGATAGACAATTCCACTTAAATTTGACAGAATTAAAATTCATGTATATCTTTTTTACTTATTTATTTAAATTGATTAAGTGAAACTAAGTTCTTCTTTTAAAAAAATTGAAAAATTGAAACTGTTAATATAAATTTGACAGAATTAAAAATAATATATATCTTTTTACTTATTTATTTAAATTGATTGAGTAAAACTAAATTTTTCTTAAAAAAAATTGAAACTATTAATATAATTTCAAGATAATTGAGATAAAAATAAAATATTTATGACTACTACAGTAGCTATAGAACAGTGAAAATAACAAAACAACTCAAATTAGACACAACTATCTCAATCAAATGATCTAAATAAATTCTTTTGAAGATGAAATAAAGAAGATTGCACTTTCAAAAATTCAGAACACTGATATAGAAGATATTCAAGGATTCGGGAAAACTTAAGTATTCATAATTACTTGTCTAATTTGATGATATTGACAACTCCACTGTAAATTTTCACATTTAAAAAAAGAAGTTGGGGAGTAAAAGAAATTTCTAACATAAATGAGAATTTTAAATACAAGTAATATTATTTCTGTCCAATTTGATGCTTTTGAAAACTTATTATAAATTTTCACATTTTAACTAGTAAAAGAAATTTTTAACATAAATGAGAATTTTAAATACAATTAATATTATTTCTGTTTAATTTGATGATTTTGATAACTCTACTGTAAATCTTAAATACAAGTAACATTATTTCTGTCCAATTTGATGATTTTGATAACTCTATTGTAAATCTTAAATAGAAGTAACATTATTTCTTTTTATCCAATTTGATGATTTTGATAACTTTATTTGTAAATCTTAAATAGAAGTAACATTATTTCTGTACAATTTGATGATTTTGATAACTCTACAATAAATCTTAAATACAAGTAACATTATTTCTGTCTAATTTGATGATTTTGATAACTCTATTATAAATCTGATGATTTTGATAACTCTACTGTAAATCTTAAATATAAGTAACATTATTTCTGTCTAATTTGATGATTTTGATAACTCTATTGTAAATCTTAAATAGAAATAACATTCTTTCAGTCCAATTTAATGATTTTACTAACTCTACTTTAAATTTTAACATTTAAAGTCAACATTTAAAAAACTTGAAAAGTAAGAAAAATTTCTCATAAATGAGAATCTTAAATACAAATAATATTCTTTCAAGAAGCATTAACTTATCTTGTGAAAACTTAAGAATGGTCTTTTTTTTAACCATGGGAACAACAACCTCCCAAGAGTATATCCAACAGCCCCCAAGCCAGATATACCAATAACTTGTGACTCAGCAGGGGCCGAGACGTCCCGAGGCCCACACCGGGTGAACCTCTATCCCAGGGGTCGTCTACCCTTCCAGCTTTGTCACAACGGGCCAATAAGAATGGTCTTAACAACTTATGTTGTGAAAACTTAAGAGCAGTCTTAACAAACAGAATTGCAAATACAAAACTGTTCGTTGTTTCAGAGTTTAAGAAAATTGCCAATATAGATGGCGCATTATTTGGAAAAATCAACTTACACAAAATAACGCTTCGCCTTATTTGGAAAAATCGCGCTAGACAAAATTCGCATTATTTGGAAAAATCAACTTATAAACGTGGACAAAATAACGCTTCACCATAATTCTTTATTTCAATTTGCATCCCTACCATGGGCTACTGGATCCAAAAATGTTCATTTCAAGCCAACAAAAAGGTTTAAAACCACTCAACAAGAGAAATTTTATACAATGTATTTGAAGTAAATTTGAAAACAGATGATGTATAGGATAGCTTTTTGAATGGAAAAACATTTTTGAAGTGAAATTGCAATGGCTGGACTAAGTGGCATATGAAATAAATCCCCCTAGTGCCAATATCTTTAGGGCAGCCAGTTTCTCACGGAAGAAAGACAAGCAAGATGGTAACGAGAGACAGCGCAAGCGTTATGATTACACTTGAAAATAAAGAAGATGCCAAGAAAACCAATGCTATTATTGCAAGGAAAAAGGTCTGCCATGCTACTGCACTGGAGATGAGAGCGAACCAGTAGCCCCCTATTTCTGTCATGAAATCGCGGTATTCTGATAACAGGTGTCCAAAATCTCCGTTGATAAAGAGTCCCACCATACCAACCATAGCTGCTACCATCAACGCAAACGACTTTGTTATGAAAAAAATGGCGAAATGTTCCTCTCCAGCAACCTCTTGGAATGCTATGTAAGCCACTGCGAAAAGCAGTCCATCGATTGCACAGGCTAAAATGGTGAAAACAAAGCCGAAATTGAAGTGGCCTCTGCTTACTCCTGGTCTTTTACCGGTGGACCAGATTCCGAGCACAGCCGCATTAAAGAGAAGAAAGATGATTGAATTCAAAGCACAAGGTGGTATCCTGTGCTGAAGTAAAAGAAAAGCCAACAAGATACTGAAAGCCAAGGAGGTTTCGCAGAGAAGAGAAATACCGGAGTAGTAAAGCAGTGAGATCCTAGCTGCCATTACACCCAAAAGTCCACATGCGATCAGGTATGTGGCGGTAACAAATGATACTTTGTTTTGTGGGTCAAGCAGTATGGGAAGCAATGGTATAGGTGATCCGATGCATAACAGCAGCCATTGTAGCGATCGGATATGTCCACCCCGTTGGAAGTAAAGGCGGCTGAAAAACGTCCCAGCCGAGAATCCACCCAAGAAAGCAATAATACAAATGCCAGCCACCAACCATTGCAGCCTTCTCTCGTTTCTAACAGGTATGCCACTGCCATTTACTGTTTCAGTTCGCTCTCCATCCATCTTATGAAATCCTCCTTCGAAACTGCAAGTGATATTGCTGAGAAATCAGGTTCTCCGGTCTGGTTAAGAATACATATACGTATATAAAAGTCTCATGTTAATTACGTTAGGTATCTTAATCAACTTATCTACATTGAAGGTGAGATTATCATAATGAGAAAAAAAAAACTGAGAGGTCTCCAGTTGTCCATCCAAACGGTTATTTTAACTCTGTTTGTTTGTTGGGTCGCCAGTTCTACATCCAGGAACTGTCATTTTAATTTCTGTTTGTTTGTTTGTTGTGCTTTCTCCTTCCGAACTGTTATTTTAATTTCTGTTTGTTGGTAGGGTCGCCAGTTATCCATCCAAATTGTTATTTTAGTTTCTGTTTGTTTGTTCTGCTTTCTCCTTCTAAACTGTTCATTTTTCATTTTTCTTTTTGTGGTCTGTAATGCCTGAATTTTACATGCCCAAAGAGAAATACTTATGTAAGATGGTTGCATGAAGATGAATATTTTGAAAGAAAAAGTTTATATATATATATATATAAACTTTTTCTTTCAAAATATTCATCTTCATGCAACCATCTTACATAAG
>JZKD02S1729629.1:34565-53599 GCA_000966675.3 Picea glauca | reverse complement strand
GATGGTTCATTTATCTGAGTCTTGGTTATAGTTTTATCACAAGTTGCAACTTGCCTCCTCAAGCCATTCATGGACATGTTGGCAATTTGGACTGGGGGCATAAAATCTAAACCGAGCAACATATCATAGCTTTGTAAGCTCCTAGACGTCTTTTTGGCCAAGGCTCATGTGACCAATATGCTACCCATAATCACTCGAGACAATGTTCTTGAAAATCGACCTCTTGTTCAGAAATTTCCATGTGTCTCATTGAGCAAAACCCTAGTTCTTAAGATCCTCCAACAAATGTTTTTCTAGGCAACAAAATGGCAGCAGAGGAGCCCCACTAGCTGAAACCCGATACCCCAGACCCAATGAAACCAACGGTTTGTCTATCTGAGTCTCAGTTAGAGTTTTTTTGTGAGTTTCAACTCACCTCCTCAATCCATTTAGGGACATGTTGGCAATAGACCTAGACCTAAACCATGACCATGACATAGACCTAGACCTCCTTGAGACATAGGCATGTTGGGACATTCTGAAACCAAGTTCATTTGTGTTTCTTTCAAAAACAATATATCATCTTCATTAGAGCATAGTCATTGACAATATTATCAGTATGTAGTGACATGCTTATTATGTTCAAGGAGTATATGAGCAAACTGGGTTCTACCAATATTGATTCAAAACTATATTCAAGTTCTAGATGTGCATTTGTCTGAAGTCTGTGTATCTCTATTACAACATTTTTTCACATAACAATTTTTTTTGGTTCTGATTTTCTTATGAGATAAAGTGATTCGATGTCTCTAATGTGAGAAATAAAAGTGTACATAAGCCCATGTTGTTTGATTCTCGAGGGATCAAATTCCAAGCCATCCATCATAAGGACCTAAGATCTATGTATCATTCGTTAACATTCCAATTGTACTAGAAATTTCTAATGAAAAAAATGGTTCAATTTGTTGGTTTAACCTCTCTATAAATTCTTGCCATAGGTGTCTATCTTTTAGGACTACTAGATGTGAAGAAATAATGAAATGAATATTGTGGAGCTATCCCAATCAATAGCACTTAGAATTCAATCCACACAATGCCAAGGTTTCCTTCTGTATAATGTTTAAAAATACCTTATGCACCATTGACTAGCATTCCTTTTATAGCATATTTGCATCCAATTAGCTTAATAACCATATTTTGCTTTAGAGAAATTATAGGGGGGAATGCATTTTCTTGTCACCGTATTTATTTGCTTCTATATGATCCATTTTCTTAATATTTTTGAGTCAACAACCAATATTTGTTAACTATGTTGTTTAATATCTTTGTTTCTAAAAAAAGGGTATGGGAACACTGGATCGTTTGGTGGGAATTTATAGCAATGCTTTCCCAGTAGTCAATGGAAACATTGTTTTGTGAACATGTCCTAATTTTGTTTAGAATCAATATGAACATTTTCTTATCTTGTATCATAACCTCTCTGAGTTCAAAATATTTGACATTGTCTATCGAGAAAGTATAGGGAATATTTTCACGAAGGAAACTTGGTTGTTAAAATATATAGAGTCAAGTATAGGTTGTGGTTGAAAAAATTCACCACAAAAAATGATATCAATATTTCCAAATGGTTTTGTTAGAGTATGCATAATTTTGTGAAGTCTTGTGTCAATGTTGTTGTTTTTTCCTCGAAAAAAAGCTTAATTTTATTTCATAGAAGAAACAAAATTACATTCTGAATATGCATGATAGCATGCATTGTTGTGCCTTACAATGACGCCACATGATATGAACAAAAGGAATCCCAAAAAGAGGACTTCTAAAAATACAAAAGTGTCTATTGATATAGAAATTGAATATAACTGCCACATAAACTAATCTAGTATATAGTGTTGAAGAGAAAAAGCACCTAAAAAAGTCATCGCTCATTTGTTCCAAAACATGACTGTAGAAAGAACCTCCACCCTGACATATACAGATTATGTCCAAATACAAAGAAATTAAAATAACAAAATTATCGATAAAAAGATCAAACTGGAAATTAAGGATCGTGATGATCCTCAATAAAAGGTCTATGATAGTATTCTTGAATGATTCCATCTAAGTCCTCAGCAATATGCCATTTCCCCTACTCCATATGGATCCCATCTTTTGACAGTTGGTTAGCTACCATATTTCTCTCCCTGCAAACATGATGAATGTTGAAATCATCAAATATGTCTACCATCCCTTGAACTTCTTCAATAATTGGAAGCAAATGTATGTTATGGCAATGTTGTAATTTTTTCACCCATTTTACAACAATTTGTGAGTCCCCAAAAATCTGGATAGATGTAACATTTTTTTCCTTGAAAAATAATAGAAGTAGTTTTAGAGACATTAGTTTCGCAAATTTATTTGAACCAGGGCCCAAGCTCGTTTTCAATTTGAAGTGGACATGATCAGATAGGTACAGAATGGCCCCTCCCCCACAAAATTGATTTCTTCTTTGTGATGCCCCATTGAAGTATGCACAAGGCCTTTAATGGTCCACTCTCTCGTCTTGTGTGTTCTTCTAGTCTTCTTAGCTTTTTCCTGTGGAAAATGTGCTAAGATGCTAATACATTGTGCAACAAAGACTTCCTGTGGGATCAATTTATTACAAAAAAATTGGGAATTTTTGGCTAACCAAGTACCCCAACATACTAAAAGTGGGAGAGCACGAAATTTATTATTTGTTAAGGAGGAGGTCCAAAATTTCCAGGATTCTTCCACCAACTGTCCTTGCCATGTGATTGCATGTCCTTGAAACTTTTCAACCTCCTACTAGACTACCTTTATGAAAGGGAAAGAAATAAAAAGGTGAACTTGGGTTTCTTCTTCTGATTTGCAAAGGATGCACCATCTTGGGCCTACAATTTTTCTTTTTTTATTAACTTCCCATGTTGGTACTTTTTTATCCAAAATACTCCACATAAATATTTTGGACTTCAGTGGGAAACATAGTTTCCACAACCCTTTCCACCACCATTTTGGGGCCCTGAGGTGTAGATCTATATTGAGTTATGTATAACCCATATTTGGAGTGTATATGCCATAAGGGTCCAGATCCCATACCAATTCATCCACCCTATCCACCAAGCGAATGTGAGATTGGTTTAAAGACCTGGTGAAATTTAACCAGACTGCCCCAAACTCCTCTGCAAGCCCCAATTGAGTGTGAGTCTTCCATCCCTAAGACCAAATATTGGTATTGGTGGGGTCCCCAATCCAACTGAGATGAAACAGACCCTTGTCTGTAATGTTATCGAGCCAATTTTTTTGCTCGGAACACTAATTGTCTACTATTTTCTATGTTTGCTTATGTATTTGCAGGTTTACTCATGAAGATGCGCATTAAGGGTTTACTTGATGTTGATTAAGCATTGGAATAATAGATATGAAGCATATAATCATAAACAATACACGATACACTAAGAACACTGGTAGAGAACCAATAATGTCATATATGACCTTTATTTAGATAGTAGAGAGACCCATTGCACAAGAGATCTGCAGATCTAGAAGAAAACCCCAATAATATCAAAATGGGTTGCCAACCGATACAATAAGCAATACAAAGATAATGGCCTCCAAAAGGTTGTCTGAGAAGAGAGCCAAGCCTTCAAAGGCTAACAGCATGCAATATAAGACTGAAGATAAGAGAACCCTATTAATACACTACATAACCCCTCCAAGTGGATGAGTTGTGCCCTGCTCTGGTTGCTGATGAACCCTCAAGTTTCGACCCTCCTCTTTTTGAGCTCCAAATCCCTCCAAACTCTCTCGGAATGTAGATCGATCTAGTAGAATCCATCAGGCCAAGTTTCAAGCTGAATGGAGAAGTCTTTCTCCTCCAACTGAGCAAACCCTCTATTGGTTTGCACCCTTCCAGTTTGACTAAATCAATGAGATTTTGTTCTCCCTTCTAGAAGCCTCCAAATTCCACAAAAATATCATGGATTGTATATTGGGCCAATACTAACAAGTTGATGAAATCTCAAGACAATCTATGATTATCTGGGCCAATAAACAATGATAACCTCTTCTTGCAATTCACCCCTCTCTCCTCCAATTTGTGCCAAGCTCCAGGAAATAAACTTCCAGGATAATCTCCTTTGTAATAGACCAAGAATTATGCTAGGGACCATACGAATAAAACCTGGATGCTCCTTTTCCAAGAAGCCTCCTCCTTTCTCCAGATCAAATCAATCTCCTCAAGGTGGTGCGCCCCCCTAGCTGGAAAGCCCCTAGGTTGCACACTAGCTTGATTCTTCCTATAGATCAAACCCTTGCAACACTGTAGAATGATGTGGGATGATTATTTCACCTCTGGGACCAAGCCTGGATCAAGAAAGGTGGAATCTTTCACCAGTGAGGTTATCTCTAGGGTTTTAGACTCAAAACCCTCAAAATTGCTTATGCTCAAGAGCTCCAATGAAAAATAAGATAATAATCCAGTATGCCTTAGAAGTGCGCCTTGCCCTTTCCTTTATTGCTCCAGTCTATTCATCTATTGAGTTAGTTAACCCCTAGGTTTAACTCTTAACTTTAACTCACCTTTTATTTTCTTTCATTGAGTTATCCTTTTTCACACAAAGTCAACTCAGTAATAGAATGTTATGTTTAAGAAATGTCTTCTAGTTGACTTTGTCCCCAATATGCCTGAGACTATAGTCTAGTGGGGATAGCTAGACTACTGAGTCTCTCCAGATCTCTTCATCAAGAGGTGGGGGACATTACAGTCTCCCCTGCTATAAATTGCTTTCCCACGAGCAATTCTGAACCTGTCTCCTGGATCAAATGTTCCCCTTCCCAAGTGGCATCCTCCATAAGTAGGTTCTTCCACTTAACCAGATACTATATGATGCTTCTTTTCCTGAACTTCTTTTCCCTGAATTCAAGTATCTCCTCTAGTATCAGTACCAACTATCCTTCTTCATCCATAGGTGGAAATTCCTCTATAGGAGTGATATTCTTTCTAATGGCCCTCTTCAAACATGAAACATGGAAGACATTATGTATTCTTCTCCCCTGTGGTATATCCAAATCATATACCATGGCCCCTACCCTCCTGTTGACTCTGTATGGACCGAAAAAATGAGGTTGGAGCTTCTGTGCGCCACTTCTCTTAATGGATGCTTGTCTGTACGGTTGAAGCCTCAAATAAACCAAGTCACTGACCTCAAAGGTGCACTCAACCCTGTGTTTGTCTGTCTGTACCTTATATTGATTATGTGTCCTTTGTAGGTCATCCTTCAGTTCCCTGAGTATGTCCTGACTCTGTTGAATCCAATCCTAAACCATGGGAGCCATGTTGTCACTAAAGGCAATCTCTACAAATGAGAGGGGTTCATAGTTGTATAATACCCTAAATGGTGGCACACCAATGGACATATGATGGGTGGTGTTGTAACAGTATTCCCCCAAGTGAATTCATTTAACCCATGCTTTATGTTTCCCTGCCACATAATTCCTAAGGTAGCCTTCAACCCATTTGTTGACTATCTTTGTCTAGCCATCCGTCTGAGGTGATAATCGATACTATGTGTTAGGGCCGTACCTACTAACCTGAAGAGTTCCTGCCAAAATGTGCTCATGAACCTATTGTCCCTATCACTCACTATGGTTTTGGGCAAACCATACAATCTGAAAATTTCTCTGAAGAATAGGTTTGCAACCTGTGTTGCACTGTAATCTGTGGAAATGGGAAAAAAGTGTGCAAACTTCGTCAACTTGTCCACCACCACGAAAATGTAGTCTTTGCCCTGAGCCTTGGGAAACCTTTTGATGAAATCCATAGATATGCTTTCCCATTTGTGCTTTGGAATGGGAAGTGGTTGTAGTAATCATGTTGGGTGAGTGTGTTCATCTTTGTTGGCCTGGAAAGTGTTGCACTCCTTGGTGTGGCTCATCACATATTCTTTCAAACCCTTCCAAGAAAACCTCTCTCAGACCTGTATGTATGTCATGATGAATCCTTGATTCCTTTCTATTGGTGAATCATGGCATGCTTGTAGCACCTTGGCTTTAAAGGTTGATTCGGGAACCAAGAAAATTTGGCCCTTGTAGTATATGATATCATCCATGATTATGAAATTGTCATCTTGTACCTGTCCATCCATCACTTCACATGAAAAATTGTTTTTTGAATATTCCACCAAGAGGTGGGCCTTCCAATCCACTAAGATATCGGTCATGGAATAAACTAATGGTCTTCTAGATAAGGAATATGCTACCACATTATTCTTTCCTTTGAAAAATTCTATGTCAAAGTCATAAGCCTGGATTTTTCTCACCCACTTATGTTTCCTTTCATTCAAGTCCTTATTATCTAGGAAGTACTTGAGGTTGTTGTGATCTGTCCTCATGATGAATTTTGCCCCAACTAAATACTGCATAAACTTAGCCAATGCATGCATGATGGCTAGCATTTCTTTATCATAGATGGTGTAGAGGAGTTCAGGACCTCTCAATTTTTGGATTTCATAGACAATAGGATGCCTATTCTGCATAAGTATTGATCGAATGCCTTCCCCTAAGGTATCACACTCTACTGTGAAGGGTTGTGTGAAATATGGTAGGGCTAATACTAGACATGCACTCATCACTTTCTTCATTTTTTCGAAGGTTGACTGTGCTTTTGGGCTCCACTTGAATTCCCCCTTCTTGTTCAAATCAATCAGAGGTGTGCAAAGTTGAGATAAACCTTTGGCAAACCTCTTGTAATAGCAACAGATGCCCAAAAACCCCTTCAACTCTGTGAGTGTCCTAGGTGTGGTCTAGTCAAGTATAGCTTGTATTTTTTCTCGGTGTACCTGTACCCTTTTCACTCCAATGATATGTCCTAGATAAAGGACCTCTATCATTCCAAATTCACATTTGGATTCCTTGGCATATAAGGATTTCTATTCCATGATATCCAAAATCTGCTCCACATGTTGAAGGTGCTCCTCCCAAGTTTTGCTATAGATTAGTAAATCATCAAAGAAGACCAATAGGAACTTCCTTAGTTGCTTGTTGAACAAGTGATTCATGTAATATTGGAAGGTGGTTGGTGCATTATTAAGCCCAAAAGACATGACCAAGAACTCATAGTGTCCATAGTGACACCGAAAAGTAGTCTTGGAGATATCTTGCTCCCTCATTTTTATCTGATGGTAGTCGGAGCGCAAGTCAATATTTGTGAAATACATTTCCCCATGGAGCTCATCAATTTGTGGAATGGGGTATATATTTTTTATTGTCTTCTTATTTAGAGCCATGTATTCAATACACATGTGCATTGTCCCATCTTTATTTTTCACCAACACTACTGAAGATGCAAATGGACTAGAACTTGGCCTAATGTGGCCCATGTCTAACAATTACTTATTTGGCATTTTCAATTTCATCTTTATATTTCTTGGGGTACTTGTAGGGAGTGGTGATGACAGGTTTCACACCCTCCTCCAATTCTATGATGTGGTCAAACCCCCTATCTGGTGGTGCCCCTGGTGGTATAGGCTCAAAGACCTTGTTGTGCATGTCAATGATCTTTTGGATCTTTGGTGAGTAGTGAGTCTCCCCCTTTTTGTCTACCATGACTGATATTCTACACTTTGTTGCATAAACAATGTCTTCCCTTCTGAAGATGGCTTCCATGCGTTTGGTTGTCACCACTCTCGGTGTGTTGTGTGTCATGCCCCTGAAAACCACCTTTTTCCCATTTTCTTATGTGAAGGACATTTTCATGGTTTTGTAATTTGTGGTGATTGGCCCCAATGTACTAATCCATTGTACTCGAAGGATGATGTTGATGTCTGGAAGGTACATAACATAGAAATATTGTGCCAAATCATGTCTTCCCAAAGTAAGTTTCATTCTCGAAATGTATTTGTTAGCAGGCATGGTGCGCCCCCTTGCTACCTCCACACAAAATCCCTTAAACTCAAATGTCAGTATATGTCTTCTTTGCAGTAGGGCTGAGTCAATGAATTTGTGTGAGGCACCTCCATCAATGAGAACTGAGACCTTCTGCCCTTGTAGCACCCCTCTCATTCTGAAAGTGTTGAATTTAGGCACCCCGTTGATGGATGCAAGTGTCACCTTCTCATTTGTTGTAAGGTCATGACTTGCATCTTCCTCTTATGCATGTCCTGGGTTTTCTGCATCCATGTTCTGTAGGTGTTTGAAATCTTCATCCTCCTCATCATCTGAGATCACCTCAATGTAGTGGGATTTTCCCTTACTCGTGCATTTGTGTGTTAGGTCCCATGGTTCCTTACAGGTGAAGAACAATTGCTTCCTACTCAATTTCCTCCTAGTGGGCTCATCCATCCTACCCCTTCCTCAGTCAAACCCCCTTGGGTCTCTCCCTCCTCGGTTCATAGGAGGTTTTTGGTCTCTACCCCCTTGGTTAGGAGGTCTAGGGGTGAATCTCATCTTTGTTGTCAATCCTAAGTCCCTGGTCTTCCAAATGGCATCATGCAAGTTGGTAGGATTAAAATCCTTAACCCAACCCCTCAAGGGCTCCATCAACCCTTCTATGAAGAGCATCATAAGTCTCGCTTGAGACACATCTTGTACCATCACCGCTAGTCTTTGGAACTCTTCTATGTAAACCTCTAGTGATCATGGCTGTCTAAGCTGTGTGAGATCCCTAAAAGACAACTCCGGATCCCCCTGGTCAAACCTGTCAATGAGCCTCTGTGTGAACTCTGTATAGGACGTGATTTGATTGTGACCCAGTGTGGTCAACCCATGGTACCACCAATCATGATCCTTTCCCTCCAAGCACATGGTGGCGAATTTGATGGCATCCATCTCCCTCATGGGGTTAAGTTGTAGGTAGCTATCCAGCTTCTGCACCCATGCTTGTGAAGTCACCTTAAAAGATCCATCAAAATATGAAATTTCTATCTTTCCTGCCCTATGCTCCAATTCATAATTGGGCCTTTGATACTGTTTAGGCTTACCCCGAAACTTGATTCCACAATACTAGTCTAGCATGACTTTCCTATGGAACCCTTAACTTATGGTGTGATACTCCCTGGTATATTGCTCAAATTTGTCCTCAATCTCATCCTCATAGTTGCGTTGTGGTTGATTATCCAAGAATGTAGGTAGATAGGGCCTAGGGGTGGTCCTACTGTGTGTTTTCCCCTAAGGTGCACCACCTCCATAGCGTTGTCCCTCAGTGTGATAATGAGGGCTATGCTCCTGTTGAGGTCTAGTCCCCCCATGAGATCCACTAGCTTCTATGTTTGCATAAACCTTCGGACCCTTCCCTAGATGAGTCATCTGCATCAGGAGTTGCACTAATCTCTCCTGGATGACATTCACTCTTTCCAAAGTCTCTGTCATTTCCACTTGTCCTTTGTGCACTACTTCTCGGTTTTCTTATAGATGATGTACAAGGGTACTATGTGTCATATTTATGGAGTTTTGTAACTCCTTGGCGAAACCTGCTAGAATGTGTGGCTCATTGTCCTCACCTGGCCCCTCCATTTATGCCTCTATCTCACATGTCTGCTTCCTGCGTCTACCCATGTAAATACCACTGAAATTTTGCATGCGCTAATCCCCACAAGCTGGGAGGATCAATTCTCTGATACCATGTAATGTTTCGGAGCCAATTTGTTTTCTCAAAACACTAATTGTTTACTATTTTTTTATGTATTTGCAGGTTTACTCATGAAGATGTGCATTAAGGGTTTACTTGATGTTGATTAAGCATTGGAATAATAGATCTGAAGCATATAATCATAAACAAGACACAATACACAAAGAACACCAGTAGAGAACCAATAATGTCATATATGACCTTTATTTAGATAGTAGAGAGATCCCTTGCACAAGAGATCTGCAGATCTGGAAGAAAACCCCTATAATATAAAAATGGGTTGCAAGCCGATACAATAATAAGAAATACAAATATAATAGCCTCCCAAAGTTTGTCTGATAAGAGATCCAAACCTCCAAAGGCTAACAGCATGATAAGACTGAAGATAAGAGAACCTCGTCAATACATTGCAGAACCCCTCCAACTGGTTGAGTTGCACCATGCTCTGGTTGTTGATAAACCTTCAAGTTTTGGCCCTCCTCTTTCTAAGCTCCAAATCCCTCCAAAATCTACCGGAATGTAGATCAGGCTAGTAGAATCCATCGGGCCAAGTTTCAAGTTGAACGGAGAAGTCCTGATCCTCCAAGTGAGCAAACCCTCTACTAGTTTGACTGAATCAATGAGATTTCATTCTCCCTTTTAGGAGCCTCCAAATTCCACCAAAATCTCTCAAATTGTAGATCGGGCCAATACTAACAAGCTGATGAAATATCAAGACAATCTATGAAGATACGGGCGAGTAAACAATGATAACCTCTTCTTGCAATGCACCCCTCTCTCCTCCAATTCGTGCCAAGCTCCAGGAAATAAACTTCCAGGATAATCTCCTCTGGAATAGACCAAGAATGATTCTAGGGACCATACGAAGAAAACCCAGATGCTCCTTTGCCAAGAAGCCTCCTCCTTTCTCCAGATCGAATCAATCTCCTCAAGGTGGTGCGTCCCCCTAGTTGGAAACCCTCTAGGTTGTGCACTAGCCCGATTATTCTTGTATATCAAACCCATGCAACACTGTAGAATGGTGTGGGAGGATTATTTCACCTTCAGGACCAATCTTGGATCAATAAAGGTGGAATATTTCACCACCGAATTGATATCTAGGGTTTTAGACTCAAAACCCTCAAAATTGCTTCTGCTCAAGAGCTCCAATGCAAAATAAGATAATAATCCAGAATTCCTTAGAAGTGTGCCCTGCCCTTTCCTTTATAGCTCCAGTCTATTCATCTGTTGAGTTAGTTAACCCCTAGGGTTAACTCTTAACTTTAAATCACCTTTTCTTTTCTTTCATTGAGTTATCCTTTTTCACACAAATTCAACTCAATAAAAGAATGTTATTCTTAAGAAATTTCTTATGGTTGACTTTGTCCCTAATATGCCTGAGACTATAGTCTAGTGGGGATATCTAGACTACTGAGTCTATCCAGACCTATTCATCAAGAGGTAGGGGACATTACATTGTCATGTAATTTTTTAATAGGAGGGTTGGGGAGAATGTGTGCATCATCACTCCCCGGCCAAGGGTCCACACCCAATATCACTTTATCCCCATTACCCACGCGCCAAGCTAGGCCATCCCTAATGACCTCAAAGGAATTAACCAATTTTTTCCAAATAATAGAAGACACAAGTTGTTTTTTTTATGGTCTCCTAATCCAATTCTGTAAAGATGAAGGCCAGATGTATTTTTATGTAACCACTTGTGTCCAGATATTCTTTGTGGTAAGTAATCTCCAAACCAATTTTGATGCCAACGCTTTTGCAAAAAGAAAGATTTTGTTTAGGCCCCAACCCCCTAGAATTTTTGGAATTACTAGGGTGAACCTTTTGACCCAAGGAATGACTAGTTTTTCCTTGGTCCTAGCCCACAAAAATTTTGAGAAAATTCTCTTGATCCTTTGGGGGGTCCCTTTTGGGATCCATGCTAGTGACATCCAGTACACCGAAATAGCCTCCAAGACTGATTTCACCAGAATTACCCACCTAGCTCTGGAGAACCACATGTGACTCCATATGTTTAGTCATTTATCCAATTTTCTTAAAAACCACATCCAACCTATCTTCTTATGGGTATTTGGTTTTAGGTGAAAACCTAAATACTTTATCCCTTCGTCTCAATGTTTAACCTTGAAGGGAAAAATGACTTGTATATTTCAATTTCTTCCTCCTCCATATTTTGAAAAGAGATCGTGGATTTCCCTTCATTTATCTACATCCTTGTAGCTCGGCCAAAGAGATTCAAAATGTTTGAAAAAAAATTATGCATCCCCTCTAAGCCCATTACAAAAAATCATGATATTGTTGACAAAAAGTAGATGGGAAATACGAAGAGTTGCGGAGATATCAATTCTACCAAACTTCTTATTTGATTTTGTTGATTTCAGGGCCCTGCTAAGTCCTTCTTCTATTAGAAGAAGAAACAAAAGTGGATATAGTGGGCATCCCTGGCGAAGTCCACTTTCTTCCCAAAAAAAATTGGAAGTTGAACCATTGATCAAAACAACAAAAGAGGTAATTGAAATACAACACATCACCCATCTGATAAAATCAACCTCAAAACCTAAATGAGTAAGGAGAAGTTTGATGTAGATCCAATTGACTCGATCATAGGCTTTTGATAAGTCAATTTTTAGCACTACTCCTTTTATGTTCTTCGTTTTCATAGAATGTATTCCTTCATGTGAAACTCCAATGGATTCATGTATTTGACGTCCCTGCAGGAATCCAAATTGTTCCTTTGAAATAGACTTCGAAAGGACCTTTTTAATTCTTTTTTATATCACCTTTGCTAATATCTTATATATGAAGTTACAAAGAGATATGGGCCTGAAATCATTCAAGTCTTGAGCAGTATCTGACTTGGGAATAAGGGTAATGAATTTTGATTTCATATGAGCATGCAAGTGACCCTCCTTGCATGATTCTTCAACCACCACCTGGATGCCCTTTCCTAGTAATTCATAGAAACCTAGAAAAAATTCTACAATCCATCCATTCGGTACAAGGATTTTGTTCTTCTAAAAACTATGTAGGACTTCCTGAATTTCATTCTCGGTCACCTCCTCCATCAAAAATCTATTTGATTCTTCATTTATGAACCAAGGGAAATGGGTTGCTAATCGGATTATATCAACAATATTTGCTTCATTAGGTGCTTTGAACAAGTTCTGGAAGTGACTTTTCCCCAATTGAGCCAAATCTTGAAAGGATGACACTTCATTTCCCTGTGAATCTATGAGACTCAAGATTGTATTCCTAATTTTCATCTCGTTTGAAAAGGCCTAAAAAAATTTGTATTTTCATCCCCACTCTTGAGCCATATTGCCCTGCTTTTTTGCCTCCAAACTTCCTCTTGTTCCATTAAAAGTTGTCTCTTTTGTTTTTCTAGGGTCAGAAGGACCTCTTTCGATTCAGGGGAATGGTATCCTTCTCCAACTGGGTCATAGATGACCTATAGTGCTACCTCAATCTCCTTGAGATCCCTTTCATCCCTATCCCTTTTTTCCTTTGCCCATAACTCCACTTCCTTTTTAACTCGTGTCAGATATGTGGAAAAATGAATCATTGTTGCCACACCACCAATCAGATCATATGGTACCCAACACCTTTTGACTAGATATTGGAAACATTATTTATTTAGCCATGCCAAGTTAAATTTGAAAGGGCTAGGAGGTTTCCTAGGACCTCTCGAAAAATCAATGAGAATTGGAGAATGATATGATTCACCTCCGCACCCAATCCACTGTCTAATGAGCTCAGGCTGATTCATTATATTTTCAGATACCAGGAATCGATCCAATATCTTGTTGATTCTTTCCTCTGTGTCCACTTATTTCACCAAGTGGGGAGTATTTTTAATGGGGCAAGGTCCAAGAGACTAGCCTCTGAAAGAGAGTGATGAAAAAAATCTGCAAGGGGGTCTACTTGTGCCCTTGGACCCAAAACCTCAGCTTCCACCAAGGAGAAATTGAGATATCCCCCAATGATCATATTGTCTTTTGAAATAAAGGATTTCTAGAGAAATTATTCCCAGAAAGGCACCCTATATTTATATGGCTCGTAGATGTTTAGAATAGTAAAAGACCCTCCCATGTCTACACACACAATCTCAACGCCAAGTCCTGATCTGAAACCTTATTTATTTATCCATGCCGGGTTAAATTTGAAAGGGCTAGGAGGCTTCCTAGGACCTCCCAAAATATCAATGAGAATTGGAGAGAGATATGATTCACCTCCACACCCAATCCACTGTCTAATGAGCTCGGTTTGATTCATGAGAGTTCCAGATACCAGGAATCGATCAAATATCTTGTCGATTATTTCCTCCCTATCCGCTTATTTTGCCAAGTGGGGAGTAGTTTTAATGGTGCAAGTTCCAAGAGACCGGCCTCTGAAAGAGAGTGACAAAAAAAATCCGTAAGGGGGTCTTCTTGTACCCTTAGACCCCAAACCTCAGCTTCCCCCAAGGATAAATTGAGATCTCCCCCAATGATCATATTGTCTTTTGAAATAAAGGATTTCTAGAGAAATTATTCCCAGAAAGGAACCCTATCTTGATATGGCTTGTAGATGTTTAGAATAGTAAAATAACTTCCCATGTCTACACACACAATATCAATGCCAAGGTCTGATCTGAAACCCCAGGAATTGAGCATCTTGACCTTATTTTTGTTCCATCCAATAGCTAAACCTCCTTACTTTCCTTTGGAATCCAACCCTATAAAAGAACAAAGAGGGAATACAGATTCCAAAAGAGAGGCCACAACTTGAATTTCCCTTAGGGTTTCTTTCAAGAGAAGCATATTATATTGATGTGAGGCTATCATCCTCTTGAGGGAATCTTTTTTGGAGGGGCTTGCCAAACCCCTACAATTGACAGAGACCACTTTCATGGGGAAACTCCTTTCTGGGGCTTCACTGCTCTAAGTGCCCCAAAGATGTAGATTTGTTTACCAGTTGCCACATCTGCTGAGGCTTTATTATGTTCCTTGAAAATAAAGGATCTCCGACCACATCCCTTCGAGACAAATTCAGGCCCCATGTTTTTTCCTAAACCAGTCATACCCAACCCCAAGGATCCCATCACCCATAGATTCTTCAGATTTTATATAATGGCCTCTTCAACTAAGTCCATGGACGACTCCAAATCACTCAGAGAAATTTCAAGGAAGAGAGGATTTGGGATTGCCAAAGGAAGACAAAAATTTTGGTGAGGGCCTAAGGTGGTCATCGGATGGGAGTCTTGATAGTCCAGGGATGGGGGGATAGAATGGAAGGGTGGGACCCAATATTTTCCAAGAAAAGAAAGAGAATTTATCAAAAAATGAATTGACTGTGAAGACATAAAAGACATACCATGTGGGGACAAGACATCCCACAACGAAGTGGAATTTGAGAAGCCTTCCAGCAAAGGGACAATAGGTCCCCCACTTGAGTCCATAGTTCTCAAAAATATTTGTGAAGTGGGAAACATACTTTCCGAGGGAGCCTCCCTGATCGGTCGGTCACAAAAACTTTTCTCCTCCTCCTAATGCAAACCCCTGACCAAACCTGGTGTCGCTCCTTTTTACCAAGCCTCTAAAATATTTCATTTTTCTACACCCTTAGCCCTCGATTGCTTAGCTTTGAAAGGGAGTGGACATTGGCTCACAATATGCCCTTGTTTTTTACAACTTCAACATCAGAAAGGGACTCCCTCATAGTCTAGTCTTTGCTTAAAAGTCTTCCCTCCAAACACCAATTCCAAGTCCTCTATCAATACTTCATGCATGTTTATCAGTATTAAAATGTGTGCAACCACATATTAATCAAATGCCAAGAAAGAAATATATGCATCTAGGAAGGATCCTAATGTATTCTCGATGATTTTGAAAATCTCCCTCGAGTGGAAGACAAGGGAGTCGAGCCCAAATGGGAGAAACATCCAAGCGCTCCTTACCTGCATCGAACATCGACGACCAAATATTAAGATAGACCGGAGTTGAATCCACACTCCAGGGTGAATTTAGGACCCATTGTGCATCCTCTGGCCTTTCAAAATTTAAAGTAAACCAACCTCAAGTCAAAACCCTCACCATCAGCACATACCCTAGATGACCCATTCAATGTGTGGTTTCCCAAGCCTTAAGAGATTTTTCACTAAAACGCTTGCCTCGAGCATTCCCTACCATAACCGATGAAGATGAATCCATCACTTGTGCGATGGTTACATCCTCACCTACGACAAGCCTTTTCAGAGCATTCTTGGGCTTAAGACATTTATTTTTCCACTTTCGTGGCGTGGATGACTGTACTTGAGTATTATGGTGAAGATTTGCCCCGAATGAGGGAAGGCCCACCAAAATCCCTAAGTGAGACTCCAATAGAGGCTCAGACGAAACTGAAGCTAAGGGTTGTGAATGTACCAAAAGAGAATCTGTGAACTCAGTCGAGACAAAAGGATATGAACAGACCCCTTGGGATTCGAGGGGGCCAACTGGATGACTAGGTGAAAATAAACATGTGTGTTGGTTCCAGCTGAGCTCTCCAAGTCCCCCAAGATCCTGATGCCCCATCTACTGAGAATCATTTGAAAGTGATGTTTTTTCCCATGAGGAGAAAGGGTATGTTCACAAAGATTTCCCAACTGAGTTAAAAACGCCAAAAAATGCACCCTCACCAGGAACAAAACCTTCTTGAGCAGGGAGAGAAGAAGATGGGTAAGGCCCAAAGAAATAAGATAAACCCAATGAAAAAAGTGGGTAGGAGACAGGCCTTACTAATATACCAAATCCCAAATCCTCGCTCCAACAAGACGTGGCATATTTTGAGATGGACCGGGTTCCATCTGACGACCCCCAAATGTATACACCCTCCAACGGATCCATGTTGTAGTCTGCAAGCTCCTCATCTGCTTCCCAACTGTCAGATGATTGTAGCATTTCCCTCCTAAACCTCCTATAGACCAAAGAAACCTCGATACCGTTGCGGCTCAGCTCTCACCACTTCTAGGGTTTTCGCAGCCTTCCATCTTGTGTCAATGATGTATAGCATTGGAGCTCCAATTAGAGACACCTCATCTATAATGACACAAAAAAGTTGCATATATTCTTGAGTAAAAAATTCCAGTGTGCTTGAGTTCAATGGAAACATCTTTGACAAGCCTAGAGACAAACATAATGCTACGTCGATTGTAATTCCATCTGCATTATATGTGTATTTTCCAATAAATGCAACTATGATTCCAGTTTTTATTTTTATTTTTTTTGGGAGATAACTATCAAGTTTCTTATTGTAAAACTGTAATAAGCCAAATGAGATTGCTTTAGATGTAAATGGTTTTCTTGTACTTGCACCTATAATTAGGAACAAATGAAGTGTTATGTTTAGGTTTTTTTTTTCTTCCTCATTGTGATTTCTTTTGTTATTAGTTGTTGTTCTCTATTAATTTATTAATTTTTTTGTTTAGTTTCACAGTAATATTTTGTGCTTAAAACAAATGGTTGTTGAACATTGTTAATTGTTTTATTGGAAAAAAGGTGCATTTGTCTAGATTTCAATTTGTATATTATATAATTTTGTAGGTGACACTAGCCTTTATTCTAAAGTTGTCAAGGTCTTGATGGACATTATCCTTGTTCCATCGGATTTGTGAAGAACATGCAAAAGCATATAATCCTTCATTGCAAATTGTTTTTTTGCAATGTTTGCAAATTTGTTCGTTGAGCTTAATGACTTTTGATCATTATTTGTTTGTCAAAGATGAAAAGAAAGATATAGAATTGTCATTAATGTCAAACATATATTTTTGAAAATGCATATGCTCACAAGTTGCACATGCATGAGTTGGTTTGTCTTTAATCGACTCTAGATATACTACACTTGTGTTTTTTTTTTACATCTTTGGTGTTTTAATCACACAGATGTTGTATGTCCTGATATTTGTTGTTTCAATTGTCATAACTTTGCAAAATAATTTTTCCATTTTTTTGCAGAGGTGCTTTCAAGCATTGTGTTAATAACTTATTCAACAAAATAAAATTGTTTAATAGGTTCTCTTGCTTTCCTTTTGTTCCTTTATTCCATAGTTTTCTTCTTGGGAAAGATTTTATTGCTTGTAGCTATACATTTCACTTCATTATGGAATGGAAAGTGAAATTCTTCTCTAGTTATTTAATTCTCCATACCAATGTTTACAAGTATATTAAATTCCTTTCGTTATGTTTGAATGGCATAATTACTATTTTCAATTGATTGAATGGAACTAGTACCTCTACAATACATTCAAATCAATGATTGGAATTGTGTATGCAACAAACTTGGAGAAAATTGAGCAAGATATATTATTTTCAATGAAGCATGAGTTGAATATAATTTGCGGATAATAGTTTGTGATTCTACACTCCATACATATATGTTTTCAGCAAGCAACTCACATAACCATTATATTGCACAATGACATCCTTCAGTGTTGCCATGTTCTTACAAGGTTCACAAATTGATTATACAAGAGTGGTAACCAGCAATAATTGCTCTTTGATATTGACCTTATTTACAAGGTATCTATTTAGACATGTAATTTCTCTACTATTATGTATGACATAATCATTATAGAAAGTTTATGCAATTGTTTTTCTTAAAGAAGACACATCAAGCCATGTTGCAAATTTACAAATTGTTTTAAACAATAAGTCGTGACAATCTCTAGCGATATCATCAATCATGTAGAGTTGTTGTTTTTCAAGTGAATTACAAATTAACAACATGTTCACTCCAACAAATACAACCAAAGGTGCACATTCAGATGCACCAAAGAAACTAGTTAAAGATTTTGTAGGCATCGTTTCTTTATATAACAAAAGTGGTTTGAAGTACCCACATGATGGATCTATTCGACAACACAAGTATTCCAATAGAGGATGAACACCTTTAGTAACCACTCACACAACCATATCAAATATCAACACACCGATGTTTTGACGTGCTAAAACCCTTATGGGGAAACATCCATGGCCCCAACCAACGTGGCCACTTGGAGCAATTTATTAATGCAAAAGAAAATATTACAAATATATTTACAAGAGAGTTTCTCACAATCGATCATTGGCAAATGACCCTCCATGATATTTAAATAGAGATCATGGTCCAATCAGGTGTTAATCCATGGATCAATGTATCCATTAAGATCAAGGAGAATATGAACTGTCAGGTCAATATATGTCGGGAACATATCATGGCCGTCAGATTACCTAACTACAAATGCATACTAATGTATACTAAAGAAACAAACTAAGAAACACACTTTTACCTAATGACACATTAGATCAAGTTGAACTTAACTAACTCCTAAGTTTCTAAATATCCTAACATCCCCCCTTAAGAACAACTTGGGATAGGATTAAAGGATTTACAAAGGTGACACAATAGGAGAAGGAAGGAGGAATTAGAGCCTACCCCCCCC
>JZKD02S1729629.1:23835-34555 GCA_000966675.3 Picea glauca | reverse complement strand
ATTGTTAAGATATTGGATTAGAAATTTGTCTAAGGTACTTCTTTGTATTAAAAACATTGCAATATTTACAACTAGTATGCCGATACATGCTTGAATATTAGTGTAATGATGAATGTAGAATTTCTTTTCAACGTGATTTTGTATTCATTAACAAAATGCGCTTCAAAATGTTTTACACATAAATAAATGTTATAACTCATTCTAATAATTCAATTCTTCTAGATTATCCAAGATACACTTAAAACAATGAATGGTAGTGTGAGTGTTTTCTGTAAAACATTGCTTATTTCATGGTATGGGTAGAACTAAATCACTAATTTTGTTTTAATATCAACTACTACAACATTGTTAATAGGATATGAATATTCAACTCCCCATTACAAAGCATTTAACATTGTATATGTTGAGATATACCATCTGATTTAAATGTGCTTCATATTCCAACATATACAATATTAAATGTTTCTTATTATTTACCTTACCCACATTTATTAATTTATTAATAATGTTGAAAAAAAAACATAATAGTTAAGTGTGTGCCCTTTTTCCTTCTTCATTAACATAACTTCCAATAAAAAATAATCACGTGGCTTTAGAAAGCACATCAAAATCCATCCTGCACATATTGCAGTCCACCTCCAATAAAAAAATAACCACGTGGCTTTTCAAAGGACATTAGAGTCTATCGTGCACATATTGCAATCCACGTGAAAATAAAGGAAGCATTTCTTTGGTGGTTAGTGAATCTCTCTTACATTATGACATGGACAAACAAATTATCTTCTTATCATCATCATAGAGTTGCTTTCCTAAAATGGGAGCAGACAAGGAAAACATTAGCCCTACGTAATAAACTTTTAAACAAGCCTCTTTTGCAAGGGTGTAGCAAAAACAAGACTAAAGACAACAACGATTATGCCTTGTATAGTCGCACATCCACACCTCTCACCTAGTCACTTGACCTGCATGTGAAAGAGTTACTAAATGCCAAGAGGAGGCTGGAGGTTTTGGAAGTCAAAGAGCATGAGAGAGACCTTAAAATCCAACTATTGACAATAGAAAATCAAGGATTAGCAAAAAACAATAGAGTTTTAAAAGGTCAAGTGACATTGTTGCAAGAAGCTCTTCTGGTAGCAAAGGCTGAATGGCAAGGCATGAAATATGTCGAGAAAATCAGGGAATATTCTGCTGGGGAAATTAGAGAGGCAATGAACTCTAAAACATCCAAAGCTGAAGGGAAAACAATTGAACAAGAAAACACCCAGAGAATGAAAGCAAGGGATGAAGAGAAAAAAGATTTTACAAAAAATTTCAAAACTTGGGCACAAGTTATTAATTATGCTAGAATGGAAAAAGAATCAAACAACCAGGGGGACAACATGCAATATAGATAAATCAAATAAAGACAAGTAAGAGAAACAAACATAATTATCAAAGGTGTGAGAGAGTATGGAAAAAATGAATGTACTCTCGATCTTGCAAGTGAATTTTTGAAGGACAAGTTGCTTTGGCAAGGTCGAATTTGCCAAACATGGAGGGTGGGTAAAACCAGTGGCGAGAGAGCTACGCCCATAAAAGTCATCATGTCAAACATATGGGACAAAAAAATTCTCCTAGGCAAGACGAAAATCCAGAGGGGCTCTCGATTTTTTCTAGGCGAAGATTTAACATTTAGACATCAAGAGGAAAGAAGAGAAGATATGTCAAAGGCTAGGGAAGTAAGGGATGATGGAGAAAGGGCATGGATGTTCAAAGGAAAAGCTGTTATTTCCTTTTTCGGTCCTCATTCTAAAAGATGACAGCAAGGTGGTAGCCAAGAAGTGACAACAAATTCATTAGCAGGAAACTATGCAACACGGCCAATATGGTAAAATAGGGGCGAAGACTCAACTTTGAGTCTTGTAGGCCAAAAAAAATATCAATCAGATTATACCCAGGTTTCCTTAAGACTAGTTTGTTGGAATTGCAGAGGTTATCCTTGGAGGCAAGGACCTGGGTTATGACTTATCGCGGAAGATAGAGACATAATTTGTCTATTGGAAACACATGAGCATGAAGGGTGCAAGACACCTATGTTTGAAGGGTGTGTGAATATGGTAGTGTGGAACAAGGCACCTGAGAATGGTAAAGGACACAGGGGTATCATGGTCTTAGTGAGGAAAAAAAAGGTCGTCTCATTCAATTAGTAAGGGAAGATTCAACTAAACAATTTATTTGGTTTAAAATATCAAAAAATGGTAACACCATTAGAATTGCAGCATGTTATTTTGCCCCACAAGTCTAAAAAACTTACAAAAGTAGGGGCTTGACCACAAAGACCCATTTGCAACCTTAGAAAACGATATTGCAACATACTCTCAACTAAGTGAATTTCTTGTAGTGGGGGACTTGAATGCTTGGACAACAAGTGAACAAGCTAGTATTCTTCGCTCTAAGGAAGACTGCAATTCCATTTGGCTTACATAAGAAAGAAATCATGAGTGGACAAGAGTTTAAGAGGACAAAAAAAGATGCAACCTTTTTGGGGAGCAATTGGTTACTCAAAGTGGGGCATTTGACTTAGTCATTTGTAATGGGTTGGCTAGATGGGTGAATTCTGGTAATTTCACCTGCAATACCTACAATGGAGCAAGTGTAGTAGACTATGCAATTTGGTGGCATGGCTTGTGTGAGAAAATGGAATAAGTTTTGATTGGTGAACAACTGTGGGAGTTCAAATATGATCGTAGAGAGATCTATTTAAGTTTCACTTGGGCTGAACAATAACAACGTGGGACAAAAAATCAACGCATTCAACAACCTTCTTCAAAGGGAAGAATTATTTTGACTCAAACAAATTGTAACACCTTCAATATAGCGTTAGAGAGGTTGTTTAACAAGGAGAAAATTCCGTCCCAGGGCCTCCATAGTCTTGAGCTAACAAATTTAATTCAAAGCGCACTTACAGAATGCAAAAGAGAAAAAATAGTAAATCTGAAACAAACTTCTTTCCGGTTAATGCTTGGTTTGATGAGGAATGCAAAACAACAAAGAAAACTTTGAAAGAGTCAAGCCAGAAAGAAATAAACATAAAATGCTTCAAGCAAATTGCAAGAAAGAAAAAAGTTGATTTCATGATCTCAAGGAGGGAGGAACTAATCTTCTTGGGGAAAAATAACCCCAAGTTATTTTGGAAGGAACTTCAAACGAGAAAGAAACAAATTGAAAATCATATCACATCTTATCAATGGTTCGAGTACGCAAAGAAACTTTATGAGCAAGATACTAAGGTTGACCCCCCTCCCTTGGTCAACACTACTACTAAGCTCTTCACTGTGCAAGAGATTGAGGCGGGTATAAAAAAGTTGGGTGCTGGAAAAAAAAAATTTAGTTGAACTCCAAGTAGAATATATAAAATGGGGTTCAAAAACTCTTGCACCTCACATTATGAAAATTTTCAACAACATCATTCAACAAGGATTCCCTACAGATTGGACAACGAGCCTAGAAATACCTCTTTTCAAGAGTGGGGATGTCAACAATCCCTCCAACTATAGGACCATTAATTGGCAAGGGTGCCTCCTTGCCTCCTTGGCCCGATTTACAATTAATTGGCCTCTACTCGATCTGTTGGCCACACTTGGCCTCTTACACACTCACACCTATCTCTGTCTCTTCCTATGCTCTTCTATTGCCCGCAGGCTTACAAATTTAATTACAAAGGATTCTGATATGGGAATTGGTTCAGATCCACAAAATTATCAATTACCTCTCACAACTTTCGAGATATACTTAATAAGGTAGATTCAATTACATAGTATCACCCTCAATTTAATAAACTATATCTTATGAAATGCTTCTAGAACTTAATTAAAACATAAGAATTACAATAATTCAAAGACCCCCTAGGTCTAGTCAAACTAAGTTGTTTTGGAGGCAAAAATTCTCTTGCATCAGACTCTCACGGTTAAAATAATTCATGATCTCATGATCACGAGTCTTCAGTTGTTTAAGTCCTCCTAGATCCCAAACCTTATGCTGTTGTTCACTTGTCTTGCTGCTTCCTTATTGCTATCTGCAATCTTCTAGGATCCCATAATTTACTCTTTTTTTTTTTCCAATTACCCTGTTGATATAGTCTCTCTCAACCAACTGCAACTTGTGATTGACTGCCTTCTTCATCCCATGGTATCCCCATATGGAATTTTTCATCATCAACTTCCACAATTTATCAATCTCAATGTAAAAATCTGCCTTTTGCTGGCTCTGTCCTTCATATGGACTCCATATATCTGCTGCCAACTCCTTGGTCTTTATATCCTTGTACCCATGGGAATATTCTTCAAAGCCTGTACTGTTTTGCTGGAGCAGAAATCCACCTTCTCTAGATCATTATCCATCCTTTGGTTGCCTATAATTCATATACTCAGACAAATAATTAGTTTGGAAAACTAACATCTTTTCCACTTCTCCCCTTGATGCCTCAAATTATCTCTTTATATCAAGTATCATTGAATATTTTGTGTCTACAACAACTATTCAGTCTCCTTCAAGATTTGGATTAATAAACCACTCTTCTAGCAATAATAATTCTTCATCATAATCTGTCATCATTATATCTGAATGCTGCTCTCCAACTCCTTTGTTTTGTTTGTGGCTATATTCATAACCTGTATACACACACCAATGATCAATTTTAAATCCATGAGACTCTTGGGTCTCATATGGCATCATTTCCTCAAGTTGGTCTAAGCATCTCATCAAACTTTCATCCTCAACATCTTCTTCTTCAACAATTTTATTTACAAGTTGTATATAGTCTTCCTACTTCCGGCTTCATGCCTTTCTACATATTCGTGATCTTATTGTTCTTTATTATGTATTTCAATTGGTCTTAGATATTATTGATTCCATAGGCCTGGTTGGTTGGATGAGGAAGGAACTTCCGACATCAGAGTGTTTAAATCTCGAAGATGGTTGCTTGGCATGNAAAACACCCAGAGAATGAAAGCAAGGGATGAAGAGAAAAAAGATTTTACAAAAAATTTCAAAACTTGGGCACAAGTTATTAATTATGCTAGAATGGAAAAAGAATCAAACAACCAAGGGGACAACATGCAATATAGATAAATCAAAGAAAGAAAAGTAAGAGAAACAAACATAATTATCAAAGGTGTGAGAGAGTATGGAAAAAATGAATGTACTCTCGATCTTGCAAGTGAATTTTTGAAGGACAAGTTGCTTTGGCAAGGTCGAATTTGCCAAACATGGAGGGTGGGTAAAACCAGTGGCGAGAGAGCTACGCCCATAAAAGTCATCATGTCAAACATATGGGACAAAAAAATTCTCCTAGGCAAGACGAAAATCCAGAGGGGCTCTCGATTTTTTCTAGGCGAAGATTTAACATTTAGACATCAAGAGGAAATAAGAGAAGATATGTCAAAGGCTAGGGCAGTAAGGGATGATGGAGAAAGGGCATGGATGTTCAAAGGAAAAGCTGTTATTTCCTTTTTCGGTCCTCATTCTAAAACATGACAACAAGGTGGTAGCCAAGAAGTGACAACAAATTCATTAGCAGGAAACTATGCAACAAGGCCAATATGGTAAAATAGGGGCGAAGACTCAACTTTGAGTCTTGTAGGACAAAAAAAATAGCAATCAGATTATACCCAGGTTTCCTTAAGACTAGTTTGTTGGAATTGCAGAGGTTATCCTTGGAGGCAAGGACCTGGGTTAGGACTTATCGTGGAAGATAGAGACATAATTTGTCTATTGGAAACACATGAGCATGAAGGGTGCAAGACACCTATGTTTGAAGGGTATGTGAAGATGGTAGTGTGGAACAAGGCACCTGAGAATGGTAAAGGACACAGGGGTATCATGGTCTTAGTGAGGAAAAAAAATGTCATCTCATTCAATTAGTAAGGGAAGACTCAACTAAACAATTTATTTGGTTTAAAATATCAAAAAATGGTAACACCATTAGAATTGCAGCATGTTATTTTGCCCCACAAGTCTCAAAAACTTACAAAAGTAGGGGCTTGACCACAAAGACCCATTTGCAACCTTAGAAAAAGATATTGCAACATACTCTCAACTAAGTGAAGTCCTTATAGTGGGGGACTTCAATGCTTGGACAACAAGTGAACAAGCTAGTATTCTTCGCTCTAAGGAAGACTGCAATCCCATTTGGCTTACATAAGAAAGAAATCATGAGTGGACAAGAGTTTAAGAGGACAAAAAAAGATGCAACCTTTTTGGGGAGCAATTGCTTACTCAAAGTGGGGCATTTGACTTAGTCATTTGTAATGGGTTGGCTAGATGGGTGAATTCTGGTAATTTCACCTGCAATACCTACAATGGAGCAAGTGTAGTAGACTATGCAATTTGGTKGCATGGCTTGTGTGAGAAAATGGAATAAGTTTTGATTGGTGAACAACTGTGGGAGTTCAAATATGATCGTAGAGAGATCTATTTAAGTTTCACTTGGGYTGAACAATAACAACGTGGGACAAAAAATCAACGCATTCAACAACCTTCTTCAAAGGGAAGAATTATTTTGACTCAAACAAATTGTAACACCTTCAATATAGCGTTAGAGAGGTTGTTTAACAAGGAGAAAATTTCGTCCCAGGGCCTCCATAGTCTTGAGCTAACAAATTTAATTCAAAGTGCACTTACATAATGCAAAAGAGAAAAAAATAGTAAATCTAAAACAAACTTCTTTCCGGTTAATGCTTGGTTTGATGAGGAATGCAAAACAACAAAGAAAACTTTGAAAGAGTCAAGCCAGAAAGAAATAAACATAAAATGCTTCAAGCAAATTGTAAGAAAGAAAAAAGTTGATTTCATGATCTCAAGGAGGGAGGAACTAATCTTCTTGGGGAAAAATAACCCCAAGTTATTTTGGAAGGAACTTCAAACGAGAAATAAACAAATTGAAAATCATATCACATCTTATCAATGGTTCGAGTATGCAAAGCAACTTTATGAGCAAGATACTAAGGTTGACCCCCCTCCCTTGGTCAACACTACTACTAAGCTCTTCACCGTGCAAGAGATTGAGGCGGGTATAAAAAAGTTGGGTGTTGGAAAAAATAAATATTTAGTTGAACTCCAAGCAGAATATATAAAATGGGGTTCAAAAACTCTTGCACCTCACATTATGAAAATTTTCAACAACATCATTCAGGAGGGATTCCCTACAGATTGGACAACGAGCCTAGAAATACCTCTTTTCAAGAGTGGGGATGTCAACAATCCCTCCAACTATAGGACCATAATGATAAACCCCTTATTTGCAAAATTATTCAGAAGTATGCTAGAAAATAAAATCAACAAGTGGGAGGAAGAAGGAAATAAGCGTGCCAAAGGGAAAGTAGGTTTCATACCTAAACACTCAACGATTGATCGTGGTATAACTCTAAGGCACATCATTGAAAAAGTGTGGGAGAAAAAAGAGGAAGCCTTTTGTTGCTTTTTCAATTTCAAAAAGCCTTTGACACTGTCCCTAGAGATAAGCTTTGGCATAGAATGGAGGAACTTGGGGTTCCTATGCATCTTAGAGAAGTTGTCCATAGGCCATATGAGGAGGTTAAAGTCAAAATCAAAACATCAGTTGGTATCTCCAAAATTTTTAGGAGTGATATCAAGGTCAAGCAAGGGTGCCCATTGTGCCCTACCCTTTTTGGTTTATATATAGACACACTTGAAGAGTGGTTAAACTTTCAGGAGGGTGATGGTGCTCTTTTGGGCGAGTTTGTGATAAGGCTTCTTTTGTATGCAAATGACCTTATTATGATTGCTAAATCTTCTTTTGGGTTGCAAGAACACTTAATTTCCCTTGAGCACTTTTGTATTACAGTGGGGATGCAAGTCAATACTACCAAGACAAAATTGGTAGTTTTCTCTAGCAAAATAAAACATAATCAACGTAAGTTTTACTTTGAAGGTAACACTCTCAAAGAAGCGGCAGATTACAAATAGCTTGGAATTGACTTCAACAAAAATCTAAGTTGGGAAAGTTGCAGAAATAAAAGAATTTTGGGATGTTGGAAAGCATTCCATGCTTTCCAAAATAGGTGTAGAGAGGAAGAGCTATGGGATTTGAAGACTATGCAAACTCTCTTTGGGATTTTAGTGATCCTAGTGGTTCTCTATGGTTGTGAAGTGTGGGCCAATAGTACATCTGAAGATTAAAAACTCTTGATTACAAAGAAGTTTAAAATTAAAAGTTCAGTCCCTTATGATATCATGCTGAGTGAAATGGGGGTTGCTCCTATTGAAGCAATTGCTATGGTGCGACTCATAAGATATCTAAAAAAAATTGAGCAATGGAAGATGGTCGGTGGCCTAAGGCCGTCTTCAATGATGTATTGTGCAAAAGAAAGAAGACGTGGATGCAGAAAAATATTAAATGGGTTAGTAAATGGGATATTCACTTGAACAAGTGCCCTACGAACAATAAAGAGATAAAGGCTTTTGTTATTGATAGGTTCCACACGCGAACTTGGGATAAAGGACTAGGGAGAAAGAAAGAGTATTATATTGAAGTGTTTAACCCCACTTACAATCATCATCAGAAAGCGTACATAGGGGCCAATATATCTTGGAGAGCCAAAATGCTTATTGCCCAATTAAGAACCAATTCCCATCAACTTTGTTGTGAAACCGAGCATTGGAAAAGATCAAAGGAAGCTTGGGAAGAAAAGGTGTGTATGTTCCGCACCTTTGGAAAAGTGGAAACATAAAAACATTTCATTTTAGAGTGTGAAGCCTTCAAAGACAGTAGAGACAACTATGTAAGTATCTTGACAACTAGCTATTGAAATAATTTATTCAGTGAGAGGACAATGGAGGAATTGGGGGAGCTCATCATCAAGCTGAACAAGAAAAAGGCTAAAATGGAGAAAATCAATGTGTGAGGTGGTCTATCCCATAGACTATTGTTAACCTAGTAGACATTAAAATAATTTCTTTTTTTCATGAAAATCATAATTTTTAAAAATAATAATAAAATTAAAATTACATTGATAATATATATTTCATTTCTTATTTATTATAAAATAATTTTTTCCTTTATTTTTAAATTTTATATAATATATTTAAACAAAAATTATAATAACTTTATTGTAATTTTAAAGGTGGAAGATTAGAATTATTAAGGAACTTTTAAGTTCTTTACCAAAATTGGAAGTATTAGTTTCATTAAATTTATATTAAGAGAGGGCTTTCACTTACCACGACCTCCCTCCCTCACTAAGGAAAGTCCTATGTCAATTTCTATCACTTTATCATGCTAGAAAGAAGTGGATTCCTCATTTGGTAGTTGTTGTTCCCAAGTTATCTCATTCTGATCAAGGCTATTCTTCGAAATAGGTTTTTTCATAAAATTTCATCTTTTTTGTTTTGTTTAGTTTAGTTTTCTTTTTCCGTAGAGCTTAAGCATGTAGAGAAATAGTTTGTAAATATTTTGAAAAATGATATATTTAGGAGAGCTCAGTTATTTAGACAAGTAGTTTGTAAATATTATTGAAAATGACATATCTTAAGCTTGAATGTTGTGTTGAATATTGTGTTCAACTTATGTGCATTTGAAATCCTTCTATGCTA
The DNA here is from genome assembly GCA_000966675.3 of Picea glauca. Lineage (NCBI taxonomy): Eukaryota > Viridiplantae > Streptophyta > Pinopsida > Pinales > Pinaceae > Picea > Picea glauca. The sequence continues at coordinate 24,964 of JZKD02S1729629.1, read as the reverse complement.
GTATCATTTTGTACATAAAACCTCGACTAAAGTCTATTTCAACATAGACATATATACATTTTTCGAATTGGGTGTCAGTAGGGAATGATGGTGATGATGATATTGTACACGTGTCAAGCCCATGAGTATGCAGCTGGTGTGTGTACAACATTACTCTGCTAAGTGTACTCCTCCACGAGCGAGGTTTCATGGACATGTAGTTTTTGTACCAACGAAGGATAAGGGGACGGTGTCGACTTGTGGGAATGATGCCAGTGGTATTGGAGAGAATTAAGTTTCTTGTTATGGCGATTATCTCCACTCGAATGCTGGTCCTAGCTACTTCGCTCTTTGCTCCACCCAACATATGGGAAACTATGTCTCTACATGACATTTGAGTTTCAGACAACAACTTCATTTCAAACCTCTTTGACAGTTGGGTTGTGGTTATTTTGTTGGACCCATTGCATGGCATTTGAGTTTTAGACAACAACTTCATTTCAAACCTCTTTGACAGTTGGGTTGTGGTTATTTTGTTGGCCCCATGGCTCCACGTGTGGCTTGTAATGGTTGGGCCTCTATTCACAAGAATCAAGCAGCTTCTGCGGCTGAAGTGGCAGCATCAATGTGTAAGAACTCTGCTCCTCCCCCCGCCCAGACTTTTATTAAAACTATTGAGAAGGATGTTAAGGTAATAAAAGCATACATGGAGATTGTTGGGCAAGGAAGCAAAACATAGAATCAAACCAGAACATAAATTAGCTAGATTAAAAAAGCATTAAATCAAGAACAACAAACACACAATTAACATAGTGCTTTATGTGGAAACTTAATGAGTTATTTTTTTATTCAAGGGAGAATTACAACTAGCACAGCCACAAACTCGTGGCTGGTGAACGCCGAAAGATGTTGACTGGTAATTGACACCACAGAACCATAAAATGAAACCGACGCCTCCGTATGATTCAGAAAATAAAACACTGTCATAAACAGTTCAAAATTCACAATGGCGTTCTAGCCAGCGTTCAAAACGAATTATTTGCATGTCTGTTAACAATTTGAAATCAAAATTTATTCCTTAGTAAATTTAACAGTGAGACCAGAACTCGAATCTATATAGTTGATAAAAGAATTTTACAAATTTCTACTC
>JZKD02S1729629.1:0-23825 GCA_000966675.3 Picea glauca | reverse complement strand
CCTCTTAACCTTCTTGATGCGGTTTCTGTCCATAGTAACTCGATCCACAATAAATAACAGACTTAGTAAAATTTGGGTTGGTGAATCCCACAATCATATTTACAGGTTGATGGTTAAAATGATGAATTAAAAAAACAAAAAAACATATGTTTCAAATTCTAGGAAATACTAATGGGGCCCAACCAGCTCAGAGTAACCCGGTCGTTTATCTCTGTACATTCTATTTTAAATTAATTTAAAATAATTAAATTAATATATATAAGTGTCAAAGAAACATTCATAACTCTTTTAAATTATACCCTATCTTCGATTGGACAATTTAAAAAGGGCTATGGAAGATTTCCATATGTATACTATGTTTAAAATGTTAATAGTGTTAATGTACCATAAAGTATTTTTTTGATCTTGGAAGTGCCAAACACAAACTAAATTAATAGATATTTGAGAATGCATTACTGACATATATGCTTAACAAATTAAAATAAATATGTGCTTTGTAAATTCGAAGATCAAATTTAATGGTTGTTATGTCTCACTGTAACGTAGTGTTTAGGATTAAATGTGTAAGAAAGAAAGAAAGAATTTTTAACATCCACGAGGTTAAAAATAGCCTATGGGACAGATTGTTTTTCTATTTGCCTTTTGTATTCGACCATTTTCCTGTGAAGTTTTACAATAATCGCTCCCAGCTTCTCAACAAACCCTTTGCTGAATAGATTATCCCAAGAACTAGCTGTATATATAAGACATACACATTCATTACCCACGATGGAGGAGTGTTCTCAAAACGAGTCGTTCGTTCATAGGTTTCTTTTCTGTATTTAGTATTGTAACAAAAAAGCTAAAACTTTGCTTTAAAATAGATAGATTAAACAACTAACACATTACAACCGTGGAGGTCGGAGGCATTTTAATGGCAGCAAACCGATAGAATAGACTACTTGGCTAGGACAAGATACTGGGTGATCGGACCTGGCCCGCGTTTTTTTTGCACTTTATTCTTTTTTTTCTGGATTGTTACCGAGAAATGGAGCTGCTTCTGGAGGAGGGGAAACCCATCTTAATTAGGGTAGAGGGACAACCGCTGCTTGGCGTAGCGTCCACGTTTGGAGGAGAACTTTTGGGAAATCGATCGAGCCAGGTGGGACATGGCAATTGACAAGTTCTATTTCCACGGGGAAATCAGTCAGTGAACAATGGGTACCTCGTCTTGAGGAGGCTGGAGGTCAGGGAAATTCACTGGCGCCATGGGTAGGTTCGGTAAGTCCCTTGACGAACCTTCTGCCTCTCACGAACGACACAAATTACTCCGAAGGTTGGGGGAGTGAACACATCTCCTTCCTAGCGAGGGTGGGGGATTTCACAGGCAGCCTGGGGTTTGGCTCGGGCGAACTATCCACAGAAACAACCTTCTCCTATTCGGAACTGGCAGCGGTCACTGCAATTGAGATTTCGAACTTGTTCACTGAGGGGTTACCTTCTCCACCTATCTTCTCGCTTTCAGAGTTCCTAGTGGATGCATATACAACGGAAGCCACACCACCACTGGACAGGGGAGTGAAGGAAATCAATGGTGGGGCAGTATCGGAACAAACTGCTGGCCTCCCTCCCGAACATAAAGATCACCTGCCTGAACTTTTCCCACTTAAGGAAGCCCGACATGCATTAGAAACACAAAACAAGGAAGGAAGAATGAAGCCTGTTCGGCGTGCTCGAGCTATGATAGTATCAGAATGACTGGCTTTTGGAGAGGACGTAGAGATGGAATGGGTCATGGAACTCTCGGAAAAAGCGGTGGTGGGAAGAGTAAGAGGGAAGAACTTGGGACTGGACTTCCTCAAAGGATGGGTCACAAAAACCTGGTTATCAGAACTTTCCCAGATGCCATGTATTCGGCTTCTCACAAGGGTCTGGTTTGCTTTTGTTTTTACAGCTTCGGACGAGGTGGACTGGGTACTAAAAAAGGTTTGGTGTATAGCTGGCATCCCTACTATTCTCAAATGATGGACCCCAACCTTTGATGCCAAGAGGGAACATGTCGACGAAGAACCCATCTGGGTACGACTCCCTGGGTTCCCGATGCAGTATTGGAACTCTCATAGGTTTGCGGCCATTGGTAACTTTCTAGGAAGCTTTTTAGAAGTAGACATGTCCTTCGAAGAAACATAACTCATGACAATGGCTCGTATCTTGGTAAAACTTGATCTGAAAAAGGGTTTGCCTCAGGAGATTACAATCAACTTGGTGGCAGGGACTATTGTACAAATGTTGGACTATGAAAGAATACCCTTCAGATGTCATAGATGCCACGTATATGGACATGGCGTGGCATCCTTCCCCCTACCCTTCAAAGGCATGGTTCGAAAATCCAAAGGTTCGAACTCCTCGCTCTCTCCTCTGGGGAAAAAGATGGAAACTGTGCGGGATACATAAGACTTCAAGGATCTGGGTTTTCAGAGTGTAGAGGGTCCAACCACAAAATTATCGAGCCCGGAGCGGAGGACCTCGCTGGATATGGGAGCTCTCCTTTCAGTGGATGCTGCATTGGTCTCTTCACTTACAACAAGGGCCCCCACTCAACAGGGACGCACTACTCCGGGTATGTCACCTTTGGATGTTACTACTTGCACTTCCTTTCATTTTTCTTCTTTGAATAGTCACGACCTAGAAGCAAACAAAGGAGTCCCTCTACCCTTCCTAAATAGGAGTTGCTCCCTCCACACCTTGGCCTCCCTACACTGCACTCTTACTTCCTCCATTTCGGTTATAGCTCCTTCTCTTATTTCCTCCTCCATTCAGTTGGGGAGGGTGGAAAAACAGGAACTGCCCTAGCTGAACCCTTCTATTTCTTTTCCCACCTCCCCCATACAACCTTCCCTGACGACAGTCACCCTCTCGGACACTCCCTCGACTCTTGACTTGGTATATTCTCTCTTCCCAACCACTTGGCAGCATAAGCCTCTCCCTCTACCTCAACCCTTTCTTCCTCATAAGACTCCAGGGTATGCTATCACCTTCAGAATCACTCAGTGGTCAAGGATTACCCTTCGGAAACGAGATCACAACTGCAAGAGGGGCGAGGCTTGGGGTCTATCCCTCGTACTGCCTTGGTGGCTAAGGGAAGGGGCCGAAAATCACACTTATATATTGCACAAGATAGGGCTAGATTCGATCTGGAAACTGGCAGACAATCCTCAATCGAATGGGTTCTTAGAGCAAATCCACCCCTGGAAGGTGTTTCCCCATGAAGATACTATCCTTCAATTGTCGTGGGTTGGCAAACCCGACAAAACAATCGTCCTTACGAAGACTGATTGAACATACCTCTTTGGAGGTCATACTCCTTCAAGAAATGCTAGGGGACAGTGTCACAGTAACAAAATATTTGGAAATGCTACTACCGGGATGGTCCTTTGCTGCAGTGGATGCCAGAGGCCGCTCGGGGGGATTGGCAACCGGGTGGAAGAACAAGAGCTATAAACTGGATAGTGTTTGGGGCCCGACCTCGAGGATTGGGCTCACTATCTCATCGATGGGATTGGGATGCAAATTAACCATAGTAAACATCTATGGACCACACCAGGACCGCCAAACTTATTGGAACTCTTTAGCCGAAAGTGATTGGTTTAAGGCCAAGGATTTCCTCCTGGGTGGAGATCTAAATTTTTCTCTTGGAGCCTCGGAAGTATGGGGACCTCGTGCTGCACCAGAACCTCTGAATCAATTCTTTCTAAATTTTCTGGACCAACAGGGACTCATGGACTTAGAACCCCAAAAGTTATCTCCAACCAGGTCCAACAAGAGGGTTGGGTTTGATAGAGTAGTAAAATGTCTGGATCGTTTTTTGCTGAAAAAAAACCTACTTGAATCCACTGATATGGTTCGACAATGGGTTACGGTTGGAGGTGAATCAGACCACCTTCCAATCCTAATTGAATTCCGAGCGAAAAATCGAAGGGTGGCGAGCCCCTTCAAATTTTTTGAGGGTTGGCTGAACGACCCAACTTTTCTTGATTTGGTTCGAAAGATGTGGGTAAAGATATCGGAAGATACCTAGACTCAAGTGACAATACTCTTCGTAGAGAATCTAAATCGACTCAAACAAGCCACCAAAGGGTGGGCAAGAGAGAAAAAACTAAAAGAGAATAAGGAAGTGCTCGATATCGAAGCAAAACTGACCGAACTCTTGGATGGCAATGGTCAAGGTTTCATCAATCAAGAAGCAAAAGAAAAACTATATGGTCTAGAGACATGACGCAGGGTCATACTGGCAGAAAGAGAAGCACAATGGAGATTAAAGAGTCGGGCTTTGTGGTTAGCATGCGGCGACGAAAACACAATTTTTTTTCAAGCATATGCCAGAGGCAGGAAAATGAATAACACCATTTGGGATCTGAAGAATCATCTGGGGGAAGAAGTTATAGAACACACTAAACTTGCCGAACTTGACACAACACATTTTAGGGAATTTTTTACAGCACAACAAGGGACATCCATCGCGGAAATCATCAGAATAACACACTTATTCCCCCGCTTCATTGAAGAAGACGAGGTCGAACCACTAACAACCCCGATATCAGAAAAAGAACTGCTCAAAGTTTTACAGTCTTTTCAAGGGGGAAAGAGCCTGGGTCCTGATGGTTGGCGGATAGAATTCTACTTGGGATGTATAGACATTCTAGGCACTGACTTACTAAAGGTGGTCAAAGAATCTAGAGAAAGGGGACACATACACAATCCTATCAATGCTACCTTCATAGCCCTCATCCCAAAATCAGACTGAAGGTGGTCAAAGAATATAGAGAAAGGGGACACATACACAATCCTATCAATGCTACCTTCATAGCCCTCATCCCAAAATCAGACAATCCCTCAACATTTGAAGATTTCAGGCCCATCTCCCTGTGCAATTGCCTCTACAAAATTATCTATAAGGTAATCAATAGAAGGCTGAAGGCAATACTATCCAAACATATCTCGTGCGAACAATTTGGTTTCCTTGAAGGCATAAAGATACACGAAGCCATAGGAGTCTCACAGGAAGGACTCCACAGTATTAAACTAAAGAAGCAAAAATCAGTCGTGGTAAAGATCGATTTATCCAAAGCATTTGACCGTGTAAAATGACTATACATCAAAATGCTTCTGATACACTTGGGATTCGGGCTGGTATTTGTAAATTGGATAATGGCTTGTTTAAGCTCGGTATCCTTCTCCATACTCCTCAATGGATCGACCACAAACTCCTTTTTAGTAGAAAGAGGGCTACGACAGGGTTGTCCGCTCTCTCCCTTACTCTTCCTCCTAGTGGCCGAAGGACTCAGCCGGTTCTTATCCGTGGCAAAATTGGGTGGAAGATTCGCTGGTATCAAAATCACAAATGCACTGACCATCACCCACTTACTCTTCATCGACAATATTTTAATCTTTTATGATGGCTCATCCAGGGATGCAGACACACTCTCAGAGGGCCTGACACTTTTCAAAACAACCACTGGCATGCAGATCAATGCTCAAAAATCCGGTATCCTCTTCTCCCTGACAGCGGAATAACAAACAAAATATTACCTTGACCTTCTTCCTTTTCAAACTCTCAATTTGGAGGAGGGCCTCAAATACCTTGGGTTTCACCTAAAACCAAATGATTATAGGAAGACAGATTGTCTATGGTTGCTCGCAAAACTGGAAAAAAGGTTGAATACCTGGAGCAACAAATGGATTTCAAGGGCCAAAATATTAGTCCTCATCAAGTCGGTACTGGAAGCTATTCCCATCTATTGGATTTCTCTTTCGTGGATCCCAAAGGGCATACTGGAAAAGGCAAGAAAGCTAGCTTTCTCCTATCTTTGGAGAGGGAAATCGAAGAACCGGGTGCTACCTTGGGCACGTTGGGACAAAATAGCCAAACCAAAGGCCCTGGGAGGTTGGGGATTAAAAAATATTTTCCTTTTCTCCAAAGCACTGGTGGAAAAATCAGTTTGGAGACTGATCACAACAAACAACCTTTGGACTACAGTTGTCCTGTGAAAATATGTGGCTGCTCTTACCCTGACTGAATGGATCAGGAGCCCCTCCCTTTGAACAACTAGAATCTCTGTTATGTGGAAATCAGTACTGCAAGCCTTTGCAGTGATTGGCAACATATTATCTTGGATGGTCGGCTTTGGACAATCACTAAGAATCGGCCAAGACCCCAGGGCGGGATCCAAAAGGGAACATATACTACCAGCCAATCTCTACACATAACTAGATCGTGGGGGCTATTACTATTTGGCTCAAGTCGCGAAACCTCTCCATACCAGTATGTGGCACCAAGGCTGGAAAGACGTCAGAACACTGGGGTTAAATGATATTGACTCGGTAAACTGAAATCTTTACCTCAGAGCACTTGGGAGAGCCAACATTTGGCTAAGCGAAAGGGAGGATGAACTCATTTGGGATGGAGACCCGGGAGGCTACTACACCCCAAAAGCTGGATATGTCATTTTAAACTCTGACCCTTTCCAATAAGAAGTGAAGTGGTGGTGGAAGAAACTTTGGAAACAAAAGTGCCCAACAAAAAGCAAGTTATTAACCTGGTCAATCTTAGAAAACAAAGTGCCTACATGGGACGTACTCCAAAGAAGACAATTCCATGGGCCGAGCTGGTGCACACTTTGCAAAGCATAGGGGGAAACAACTGAACATCTCTTTTTACGATGTCCCTTCACCCTCTCAATATGGGAGGAAGCTTCCAAATTAAACTTGGCCATTGGTACATGGCGAGGAAAATCTCTTGAAGCAGCCTTAACCGACTGGCTCTCCAACAGGACACCAAAAAAACAAAATCCTTTCCCCTCATAGCTGCCTGGGGTGTATGGATCGCCAGGAACAACTCCATTTTTAGGGATGAACCACAGTCTGCTCCTCAGTTGGCTGCAAATTGTCTAAGTATCCTCACTTCTCTCAACTTGGGAGACAGGCTGGGAACAGAAAACATCCGCCAAACTCAGATCGAACAGATAGATACAGGCCGACCTTGGGCCTACTTTGACGGGGCAACCACGGGCGATCAAATAAATTGCGGGGCAGGGGGTTGTATTTACCTGTCAGAACAACACTTTTTCTATCTTAGGGCTGGATTGGGGCCTGACACCAACAATTTATCTGAAATCATGGCACTGAAACTACTTCTCCTCTTCGCAGTAGAAAAGGGTTGTTCTACGCTACAAGTCTTTGGGGACTCCTTACTTATCATCAATTGGGCTAAACAAGAACATTTTTGTCACACTGCTAGACTTAGATCTTTTCTTGCTGAAGTCATAAGGACAATCTCAACTTTTGACAATATCTCTCTTTCAAATATCTACAGGGAAAGGAATGCATTGGCAGACCGATTTTCCAAAGAATCCGCACAACTAGAGTATGGTTCATGGCATATTACATAATACACGGAAAATCACAGTGTTGATTATCATCGTCCCTTCCAGGAAGGACAAATATAAAATAACCCAAACATACTGGAGTGAATTACTAAAGCTACAGGAAGTGCATCAGGTTTTTGGATAAACAATGTACATGACTTGAAGTCATGGCATACTTCTTCTTATGAATATGTAGATGATGAACATACAGTTATTTTTTGAAAGGACAATGCAAAGATAATATATATTTTGTCTATACTTTTATAGCAAATATATATCTGTGGATGTAATTTTATACTACATTACTAAAATTATGACCTTATTCCATGGAAAAAAGAAACACATTACAACAGTGGAATTTGTACACATTAGGGAAACATTGGGAATGTATGTATATTTACAACATAAATGGCTTATTAATACAGTTCTATCGTGCTTGATAACTCTCACTTTTCCACAGATCAACTTGGAATCCTCCCAAAATAGTGATCAAAAGCGGAACCAAATGAATAGTCCTTACTGCACACAATTTCTATGATGATAAACCACCCATCACATCTCCTTAAATCTTCCACTCCATTCATAATACTCATTGTAAAAACGTGACAACAATTCACCTATCCATCGCACTGTATCCACTATTACCAAAAAAACATTATTGATGCTGGAACCAAGGTAATCTGCCAAGTAACACCGCGTTGATTTTGAAACCTGAAAAGAAGGGAATATGTTCCCTAGCATTTCAAAACCTAATCTCAGAGTTTTTCCCTATTTTAAACCAACTCAAATGCTCAGAAAATTGATCAAAGTTCTGGATTGACAGGAAGTTTAAAAGCAGACCGTTGGAAAACTGTCGGAAAAATAACTCAGGAGGGAAGATTTCTCCATAGTTAGCCCACTCGTCCATTGGAGTAAGCTAACTAGGGATAATCTTCCCTCTAGAATTTCGTTTTTCAAGGAAAAAACGGGCATGAATCCGACCAAATTTTCAGGGGTAGTCTGAGTTTCGTATGGATGAAGGTTCCATGTATTTCAAAACTTTACCCTAGGGGTTTTGCCCCATTTTAAACCAACCCAGATGCTCAGAAAATCGATTAGAGTTCTCGATTGACATGAAATTTAAAAGCAGGCTGCCGGAAAAGCTACCAGAAAAATAACTTAGGAGGGAAGATTGCTCTCTAGTTAGCCCACTCCTTGTCCATTTGGCATTTGCATGGAAAGTACGTTTGAAATTTGCATGCAAAGTACGTGTAAATGGTCACGACGGGCTAAGAAACAATGCCATCCTTCATCATATTACTTTTATCAAGACCCAAAATCTGTTCCCTATCCCCTTTGGATTTTCTTCTCTAGATACACTCTCTAAGTCGACGTACAATCGCTGGGGCGGTTTCTGGTATTGCCAGAACCCTCCATTGTCCATCAAAAGTCTATGTAAGGTCTCTACAGGCTAGAGAAAACCACCTATTTCACCACCAGGGATCGCCCTTCAGGCCTGGATGCAACTTTGGAAGGAGGACTTCGAGTAATGGGTTGAGACTGAAGACAAATTCTTTGTTTTCCATGAACAGTTTCTCCAGTTTTCTCGTATATTCAAAATGGGCATATGCGCATACAACTTTTGGAGGAGCTCTGGATTATAAAGGATGGAACAATCCAAGTAGTTTGATTGACAATTCAAATATCATGGCCTCTAAAAGCTAAATCAGGGGAGCTCTCCACTGATGAATCAGACGGTATTTCACAAACCTTTCTTCCTTTTCTGTATTTTATTTTGCAGGATTGTTGTTTTAAAAGACCAAGGTTCAAAAATATTTTTCTCGTGTAGAAAGAAATATTTTGGCCTTTTTCCTTGTCAAATCTCTCTATTTTAGTTTATGTCCTAAAAGAGGTTTTTGCAAGGCTCCCATGTTTAAATATATTAAAAAATGTAGAGAGACAATCACAAGTTTAGTATTGATGATGGCTGCAATTGTGAAGCACACCATGGCTCAAATGCGCAGGGCTCTGAGTTTGTGTATACTAGCATTGAGTTTCCTAAATACCATCAATTATTCAATTACACGCTGTCAGTAATGAGGCCACTGTTGGTTTCATTTCACTCATTGCATTTCCATTCTAGTAGAGCGATATTTGAATCTGTTTTGAACAATGTTAGGAGCAGAATACATCCAAAAAAGATGCAATTTGGGCTTCTGTTTATTTAGTATATTATTCCAGCAATGTTTTTTGAGGTTTTATTGTTGTCTTCTGTTGTATCAAACTTATCCCAATGCTCTTAAAATACGGGGAAAATCAGAGGGGCGAAATAGTTAATGGAGCTCAATTCTTGTCAATTCAAATATTTCTCATATGGTTATACTCCAATTTAGATTTTAATCTTATTAGAAAGTATTCAACTAGTTTATTCGAGGATACAATTATAGTTCTAAGCTAGTGTACTGACTTGCAACAGATTGGGGTTGACATAGAATTTTGTATTCTATGTTTGAATACTTCTAGAGGAAATAACAACCCCAAAATAATGAATCTAAACAAACAAGGCAATCATTTCCCTAAGGGTGTGTGCCTGTGACATCCAAAAAAGAACCCGTCATTGCACTTTACATTTTACGTTCGATTTATAACATGAATGATGAAACTAAGTAGATTCAAGAGAAACCTTCTATTTTAGTACTGAAACTTGCTTTAAGGAAAGAAAATTGTGAAAATGTAACTTGTGCTTATAATCACGCTTCAATTCGTCTATCTTGCATTTCTGAAGTGTTTGGAACGGAAAGAACTACTTAAGGTAGGCCTTATTTGTTTTACAGGGAATAAACAAAGTCTCTGTCCCTTCTAACATGCACATATGCACTGGTATATTCCCTTAAGTGAATTTTCTCTCACATCCAACAAAAATTGTAGCTGTATACTTTGTTTTCATTTCTCCCTAAGCATTCAATTAAAACTTAAAATACACAGCATAGGTGGTAGCAACAAAGTACGTACCAACGGTGTCAATTTTGACTCCATTTACATGTATCACGAAGCACTTTATAATCCAATAAATGAATGTGCAGACTACATATATTCTAGATCTAGATGTTGGTTGTAGCTTGGAATTAGAGCTTTTCATTGATATTCATTAAAGTGATATGTTGATATTGTTTACATTGATATTGTTTTGCACTGTGTTTATAGAGAATAATATTTTATTGATATCTGAAATATTGCTTTGATTTACAATTGGTAAAGTAAGTTACCTTAAGTCCAACGCTTTTCAAGGATTTCCAGCTCCTCTAGGTCTTTCCAACGCTCCAACAACAACTTTCAAGATTTCCAACTCTCCAACAACAACTTCAGCTTGTGATGTATTGTGTACAACAACAATGGAGAAAAAGAGCTTCAATTTGTGATGTATTTTATAAAAGAGCTTCAGCTTGTGATGTATTGTATACAAGCACAATGACGATGGAGAGAGGAAGTAAAATGCTACCAAAATTCACCGCATGAGATCTGCCCGATACACAAATCAAGTATCAATTTACTAGTTGATATCATATTTAAAGTTGTTCAGAGTATATTTAAAGTTGTTCAGATCCCATTTAAAGCACTTAGAAAATAATCAATGATGAGCCAGATTCAATGAAGCTGCGATTAAAAACTTAGGTTATGTAACATTCATAAAACTTTATCATAGATTCAATAAAGTGATCATAGTCTCAAAAACTTAGATTATCTATAATGCTGACCCAGATTCAATGAAGTTATGAAGTTATAATCGATTAAAACTTAAGATGAAGTTATGAAGTTATAATCGATTAAAAATTTAAGATGAAGTTATGAAGTTATAATCGATTAAAAACTTAGGTTATGTACATTTGTAAAAGTTATCATATATTCAATAAAGTTGTCATACTTTCAAAGTCTTAGCTTATCTATCTATTCTCAGAAATAAGACAAAGTCTTAGCTTATCTATCTATTCTAGCCAATAAGACATCCATGTTGTTAGCCAATATTATTTCCATAAAATCAATTTAAATATTAAAAAAAAAAAATCTTTTTTCCTATGTACAAGTTTGAAAAACATGAAAAAATCATAGAGTCAAAGAAAAACTAATTCATAATCAACTTTGTATCGAACACTAGAGTCCCTGGTTTGCCTTCGACAGGGACTAATAATAATGATATAAGATCATAAAGTTCATACAATAATCATGAATAAACCAACAAAAATGTATTTTTCCCTTCATTATAGGATCCGGGCCTTGGTGAACACTGAGCCTATCTATATTTTGGGGATTTGGTTTCTTGAATTGGAGGATTAATAGGATCAAAGACCATGATTTTTTCTCCAAGAGTGTTAGGAGGATTCGATGTGCAGATCAAGTAAAGCCACTTATGTTCTGTGTATAACACCACTGCAGTGCCCCCCACCATCAGTCGTAAATATCAAGGGTGTTATTCTGCCATATTTTGTTATAAATTATTCAATGGATTGTTGGGACGAGATATTTTGGTCCAATTGTTGAAGCATTGGATGCAAATCCTTGGCCACTATGACCTGCCTGAACAAGCAGTGAAACATGTCTTGTAGATGAAGTATGTGTCAGAAAGGGTTTGTATTCAACGCTGACCCCTCACACATCCTCGTTCTCATTCCATTGTGGAAGATTTGAATGAAGTCCATGTATCACTTTTCTCTTCTCCATTGTGTGTCATGTGCGTATAATTTTTTATTTATGATAAATAAATAAAGGCACATTTCAAGATATTATAATTGAATTTAGATTTAAATTTAATATTTAAATCAAATTGAATATGTGTTTTTGCAAAATTGTGTGATGGGATTAGTTACATGTGAAGTCTTTGTGTTTTTTTTCAAGGAAGAAGCTTTAGCAAATGATGATACATTTTTGTACTCTAATAATATAACCCAATGGATTTCAACTTGTTTGATATCCATCTATTAATAGTTGCAAAATGTGTTCAATCATTCTATCCACTTGACTCTCCTACAACTCAACATATTACAAAATGGTATCAGATTTTACAATAGTTCTTCTAACCTAACAAAACCGTATTCTGGAACCTCGTCCTAGACCTCCTAGGTACTTATTTATACTAATTTACAACTTATCAGACATTATAATCTCTTACAAAAACTCTAACCCTAACTTGGTTAGGATTTCCTGCAAGACATTTTTATATGCATGTCATAAGGAATACATCTTCCTAACATGATTTATACATTTGTCATGTTTTCGATATTATTGGCAATGTTTGTTGCTTCTCATATCTAAGAGGTGAAATTCCTAATTTTAATTAGTCCCTTCTCAATGTTTGATGTGGCATAAAAACCAACATAAATGAAGATGATAACTATGCCCAATCAAACTAATTCTCTTTACACATATATATTTGGGCAATATTGACCTTTGTTTCACTCAGTCAATGTGTTTTACCCAAGCAATTCACTCGCATTTACATGCGACCATAACCTACCTTCCTTCCTTTGACATTGAATCTAGGGCCATAGAATCATGGGAACATATTGAAGTGAAACATGGATTGAAGGACAAAGTACCTCTTGAAGCAAGGTTAGAGCATGCCAATAGAAACAAGAAGAAAGAGGCTAAGGCACCCATCACCCAATTTGTGAAAGAAGGCCCTCCCCAACATAAAACCTATAATCGATTGATATGACTAGGATAAACTAAATTAGTTTCCATTAGGCATTCCTTTTGGTAGAGTCGTTGCTCCTCTCCACAACACAATGATATTCACCAGGTTGAATGTGAATCTCTCATGGAACTAAATGGGGTTCTATTTTCAATGTGAATTGGATGAATGATGTTGATTTGATTTTTAATAATTCTAGCTTGTTTATTAATTCATATGCATGGGGTTTTATTTTCAATGTGAATTGGATGAATGATGTTGATTTGATTTTTAAAAATTCTAGCTTGTTTATTAATTCATATGCAGACAAACACTGTAAGATTGCTAGGTTAGAGCCCTAGGATTGATTGCTAGGAATTAGCCGTGGGAATTGCAATGAAATGTATCTTATAGTCAATAGTGAATTGAGCACTTGCTTGTTGTCTATTTTTTTGGAAGGGGACCGATGTAGAAGGTGGTGTTTTTTAATCTCTCAAGCCATGACATCATTCACCCCCACTAGGGGCTATCAATTATGCATGCTTTCTATTTTTAGTATATTATTATTTCATGCATCTATTGTTGAGTGGCTACACAAAGAACTAAGTAAAGATGCACCATCTCTTGGACATTCCAAGATTTCTTGGGAGGTTCAAGTTCCTTAAAGTGGACTTCTCAAAAGATGGTAGTTTTTGACGTTGTTTTTATTTTCTTCACGTTTAGTGCATCAAATCTATTCCAATGCTCCCTGCTACTATTACCTATTTCCATGAAGATCATTGTATCTACTGGAAGGAAATCCTCCTTTCTAAGGAAGGCACTTCTCCCCCTCTTCTCCATGAGGTACCAACAAAAAGCATGTCAATAGATGCCCCTTATCTCAAATAGATGCATTTCCTTCCTAAGGAAGGCACTTCTCCCCCTCTTCTCCATGAGGTGCCAACAAAAATCATGTCAATAGATGCCCCTTATCTCAAATAGATGCATAAAGTTGAGCTATCTAAGAAAAATCCATCTAATAAAGGGAGATTTTTTCAGGTTGTTGTGAACCTTTTCATTTAAGACAATGTATAATAGGGACTTTCCCCTAATTCTAGCACCAATAACAAATGTTTCATAGAACACATAATTAATGATAACACCTTTATAAATTTAATTTGGATTTATTTTAATTAATTTTGAAAGTAAAGAAGACACAGAGATTATATTACATTTATTTTAATTAATTTTGAAAATCATAAAAATAGGAAGAGAATAACCCAAAAAAAGAAGAAGATTGTGATTATAGATAATAATGATTACTCTTTAAATCTTTGGTTGTAAAATTTACCTTAACAACAATGATAATATCATTAGCTTTAGTGTAGATGAAACTATCAAAACTATCCCTACAACTATGGGGAGAGAAGGTCATTGAAAAAATTACAATTATTTCGGGAAATACATAAAATTTAATTAGATTGACAAATACCAAAAAAATTTAAGGTATGTAACAATCTCTATTTGGTTGTACTTGGCTAAAAAATTGATAGACAAAGTAATCTTATATTTATTCTCCACTTTTAAACTCAAAACATAAAATTTCAATGAAAAGGGGAAAACCAATCATAAAATGATGTTTTATCTAAAAAGTGATTAGAAAGTATTTGAGGAAATAAAAACCATCAAACAAATTGATTTAGAAATCCATATTATTTTCTATTTTCTATGTGGTAAACAATGATTGAAGAATGAATAAATCAATGAAATTTAAAAAAAAAAGTTTCCTTCACAAATAGTCAAATATAATAGTCAAATATAATACATCTTGTTTAATAAATAAATGAAAAATTGTAAATAAATAAATAAATAAGAGAGACATATTAACTTATTTGTTTTTATTATGTTACAATTTTTTTTATAATGATATTATATAAAAAAAGATTTTTTTTATTGTTAACAAAGATGCATCAATTATAACATTATTTGATATGCTTTTATTAAATTATATTAAAAAAATTAATATAAAAAACATGTTTCAACCAAATAAGATTTAGTTATTTGGTTGGAAACTACTTAGAGAAATAATAAAAAAAGAAAAATATTATGTGATAGATGTGCAACCAACTTAATGTACCTCACTATGTCTATGTTTTTTTAAGTAGAGTTCATGATAATAATGACACTTGTTTTATCATTAATAATCATTAAATTAATGAAGAAAATGAATGTTGTCATGTTTTATGTATTATGTTTAATTATCACTTACATGGATTATGTTTTATAGAGTGGCGGTGGATTTTTTTGAACAAGGTTGTATGGCAGTGTATACTTGCCGCTATGCAATTATAATAAAATGAAAGTTATACATATATTTACTGGCTTTGTTGTTATAGACTTTATAACCCCCACCACATCTGTAATAAGACGGGTAGGTAACATGCAGTTATTGTGTGTCCAGAGAAATGTGAACCTACATATATGATAAGATTCGTTCTTTCACATACACCCTTCCTCCCGTCTGACCATTAAATAGAATTTGACAATGACCTTTCACTACAAATTTTGAATAAATTATTGTCATTCGAAGATAATTTTCTATGACATCTCAGATATGTAGTATCTTTCCTGCGTGTTACAAATAAATATAAGACAAAATGGGCTGATCTCATGAAGTAATATTCCTTCATAAATGACACGGTAATATTGAATACTATTTCTATATGCTATTCCCAGCTAGAATGCACAATATATACACCTGAGTTGAATAACAAATTAATGTTAGAAAATATTTTAAAACAACACAACCATGAATCCATGCCAATATTTTGAAACCACGCTTGTAAAAATATAATATATGAAAATTTCTAACATGGAAGTAGTGTTATAGAATTCTATTTCAACTATCTAATTATTATGTGAAGAAACTTGTAATACCTTTGAAACTTCATCTTTGAAGGTTTGTACACTATGCAAGAACTCTTTTATACAGTTCAGAAAAATTCATTCTTTAATCTGGATGAAGTACAACAAAATTAAATAGAATATGGAAAGAGCATAACCTGCCAATAATCCAATGGATGAATAATTTCAGTCAAAATTCCATAACCCACCATTCCTAAACTCATTCAAATGCCAAGAACAACCCACGTTGGCAGAACGCCAGTCCAAAAACCCACAAACACTTAAACAAAAAAACTCGAGGGATAAATTAAACTAAAGTATTATAACCATGCAAAACAATATATCGATGTAGTTAACCTTGAGACATACTTGATTTGCTCTAGATGGCCAAACAAAAATTGTAATATTCAACACATTTGCAATTCATTATGTAAATTGAGACACAAGTAAGCTCACTTCTTCTACATACACTTTCATTATCAACATCACGAAAGAGAATTTGAATTTAGATACAATGGCACTGAATGCATAACCTCGTCTTCGTTTTCTCTCCAAATAACCATTGAAACAATGAACAAACCTAAGCACTGGATAAATTTAAGAGTCGGTCATCTTGTAGAGCTTGTTGCATAACTTGTAGCAGTGGGATCCTTAAAAATGATTTGAGGTAATTTGTACCACTTTTGGGTAGTATCCACAACAAAAGTTTCCGTTGGTTGAATATAAATTATGGATAGACACACGAAAAACCTCCAGGCAAACTATCCGAACATTTGCATATCATCGAATATTTACACTGAACATTATGTTATTAATCCCTAGCAGCCCGATGCAGGCATATAAAATTTTGGTCTAGTACTCTTTAAAACTGGATTCGTTAACCATTAGACAAAGGACTAGACAACGAATTTTGTAAAGTAGGCTGTACAAATGTTAGTTCTCTCCGTGAATCTACAAAGCCGGCCGATTGATCTCCACCCAACGAAAAATGAGAGAATAAACACCTATCGGCCAAAAAATCAGTAATAATACCATATCGGAAAAATAAAAAGACAAGAAGTGCAAGTGCAAAATGTGTTGGACTAACAACAACACCTTTGGGAATTGATCTAGTGGACTAAGATTTGAACATGGGACTAACTGTGTACTCAAGGTGATGTTGCTGGTTTGGAAGTTACTAACATCTGTGCATTTTGTGCATATGGGATTAACTGTCTACTCAAGGCGATGTTGTTGGTTTGGAAGTTACTAACACCTGTGGATTTTAGTGTAATGACAAACCTTAACATAGTATTAGAACCTTGAATTAGATTCAATTTTCCTAATTAAGTAGGAGGAGGTGTCAGACTAACCACAACACCTTTGAGAATTGATCTGATCTTGTGGATTAACCACTCAATGTGATGTTGTTACCAGAATAATACCATCTCAAAGAGAAAAATTAATCTATTTCTTTGTTTCTTTACCTTAAGCATGACACATATTCCCCACTTTGGATAAGTGATCTTGAATATTTTTTATACCTACTTTTGAAGTAATTGATCAGTTGCACGGAGCCATATCTTAACTTTCCTACGCGAAGGTGTTTTCACTCACCTAACTGAACTCTGCTTGGGCGAGGCCTTTCTATTTATTATAGAACATTCTAAATAAACAATAAAAAATCCCACTATGAATTGCTTGAGATAAGTGATATGAAAAATAATGTCAGTTGCAATTTGGTGCAAGTGTGTACATTCCATTGAATAGAACTACAATGCTCCATTTTGACCAAAAAGCTAGAGGCATTGCCTTCAACCCTTCTCAATTGGGTAGTTGTAGAGAAAGTTTCATGATTATTAATTTTACTCGTTGTAATTTAAAGATGGAACATTAAAAAAAAAATGCAAACTACGCTGGGCTTGAAAGCATAAATCGATAGTCCCCAAAATTTTCATGTAGTAGGAGAATTGAACTCACGACGTGGACTTCTTTGAAACCCGTAAATGGGAGGGTTTTGAGAAGTTCGCATCCAATGCCGCCGACACCGACCATCAAAACTTTGGCACCCTGTAAGGGTTTACACCATTAATGCAAGCTTGCCGAGCATTGGACAAAATGCCTAACCGAAATGTGGTCTCATGGACTTCCATGATTGCAGGTTACTCCAAGCATGGTTATAGTGAAGAGGCCTTGAGACTCTTTTACCAAATGTGGCAAACAAGAATTCAACGCGATTAGTTTGCATTTGCCATTATTCTGCCGTGCCTTCCTCGGTGAAGAACATCGATAACTTGCCAAAGGCTAAAAAAAAACACATGGTGAAACTTAATACTCAGATCTCCAATGGACCCAAAACCAACATATAAGGAAGATCTTCTTTAGAAAAAATAGAAATGGAGTGATCTAAAAATGAAGAAGACTTGTAAACTTGGAAATATTTGCAAGTAAAGTTTATGTGTTAAAAGAAAATGGATCAACTTTGCAACACATCATTTAATAGGATTTACTCATTTAAGACACAAATAAACATCAACATAATCAATGAAAATAAGCACATAAACACAACAACTGATAAAGGAGTTCACCCCTCTCTTGGGCTACATCTCCTGGTTCAGCTTCTAATGGATCATTATTATTAATTTCTCAAAGTGCTCAAAAACGTGCTTTGCAATGCTCAAATTGACCAACAGACTGCTCCAATGGCTTTAGAGCATCCAAAAACCCCTAGTTGGGCTTTTTCGGCACCTCGTTTGGCCAAAAAACGAATAAGTTAGGCTTCCTGGAAGTCCCCTCTTCAAGCTTGCTATCTTTGCATCTACAAATCACACCCTTCTTCATGCAACCTAGCACACACACAATTTAAAGCATGAAAACCCGACATCGAATGCAACCGCGCTAACGGTGCAAACTGTAGGATGGTTATGGGCACGCCAGCCCCTAACCGCCTAGCTCTCGGGCATATGGGTTCATGATATGACCACACACATTTACAAAAATGGGGCTCCGTCCATAGGCAAATAATATAGTAACAAGTGGCGGGTAGGTTTACAACCGTTTGAGCCATATTTCAACCACGCACGCACTATGTAACATAGTTGTGGTTATATGTGAAATGGCGCGCGACCAAGGGCTGGGGCTAAGCCCCGGCCCGGTCGCGACCCAAACCACTCCTACATTCAAATTCAAATATAATTTGCACCACATATATAATAAGCAACGCACAGTGGCGCGCTGGTTGGCAGCTCCTTGCCAAGTCGTTTCCCCTGCCCGGAGGTCGCGGAGTCGACTCCTGCCCATGACAAAACTTTTAAACCAAACAAGTGACACGTGGCGGCCACTGATTGGGCCACGTGTGAACATACCATTAGCCACCAAAATGACACGTGTCAAATGCACATATGCCAACTGTCTGCCAATAAATGAAGGCCACATCATCACCTGCCACCTGGACATATGATCTCTGCCACATCAGCGTACGGTCGTGCCACGTCAACATCCGTACGGACTGTACAGAGTGCACAGTTAGCGTCCCCTTTTTTTTACATGTTTGACGATTCGAATAGATCACAATATCTCTCGCTCCCGACGTCCGTTTGAGACGAAATGAGTTGCGTTGGGTTCGCAACGACGAGGTTTACGCTCTCGTCTATTTTGAAGAGATTCCAAGAACTTTGAATTTTTGAGAAAAATTTGATCCCCTGATCATGGAGGGCACACAAAATACTTACAAACTGCTTCCTTGCCAGAAACTTGTTAGTCATGAACTTACGAGTTCTAACTGTTTAACCTCCACCATTGTTGATGGTGTTGAGCTTCTCCTTCTTGTTCTCCTTGAATATATCACCTCGACTCTCTGTTGTACCTAGCTCAATGTTTGCATGTTATACCCATGTCCGGCATGGAGACCGCCACATTGCCACTCAACAAACCACCATGACATAAACAACTATAACCAACTTGTGAGGGAAATTGTATAAATATAGTATTGACAAACAAACATTTATTGTTTACTAGTAATGCTAGCATTAATTTCTAGCAACACTCAGTTGGGGAAAAATTACCAAGCAAAAGTTTGCTTTAAACTAAGATTGAGGAGAGGATCATTTGAACTACCAATCAAACATTAGAAAAATTCTTTAAACGAATTAAATAAAATAAATAAAATCAATTTGTAATGTTATACTTTTGATAAAGCTCAAATTTTTGTTAGTCAAACCTCAACTAATAACTAGTGAATGCATATCAATTGTTATATACCTATACCTTAAGAAGGTATAATAAAAATATGTCATATAAATATATATCCACCCATTACATTTAAAACACTTCTTTGTTCCTTGTGAATTTTATTATAATATTTTTAATTATAAATTAAGTATTTGTATCTCCTAATAATGTCAACTACATAAATCATAACAATCTACATTGTATTGACCAAGTTGATTAATGGTTTCCTTTGAATTAAACAATTGTCTAACTAAATACATATTACGTCCTTAAAAGCATGCCCACTCCCTAAACCATGGGTATATATATCATTCCCTTTCTAATATGTGGGTTTGTTGCATTATTCTTCCATGGATAGCCTCTTTTGTGTGTACTAAGCTTGGATTAGATAGTTTTAGGTAATTTTTTTTTTGGAAAAACATTATAATAGTTACAACTAGTATGTTATTACACACTTCAATATTAGTGTAATGATGAATATACAATTTCTTTTGTAACATAATTTGGTATTTATTAACAAAGTGTACTTCCAAATGATTTATAAATAAATAAATATTATTTTAGTTTTTTTAGTCGTTTATTTATTTTCAAAAATAATTTAATAAAAATTAAATGAAAGATAATAACTATCAATTGAAATCTAGTTAATGACTATTAATTAAATAATTATATTAAATCTTCTATCATATAAAAACAATATTGAAGACATTTATCATAGTTTTACAACAATTCTTTCTACCTCTATAAAAAATTCTCTATAGCTAAAAGAATTGTCAACCCTTGATATGATAATGCTTGTAAACTTGTTAGGAAAACCATTAGAGATGCCTGTAATGAGACTTTAAAATATGATAAGATTAATATATACAAAGCCCTAATTAAAAGTAAAAAAAAGCACTACATAAATAAAAATATTCAATAATTTGTTTTAGGTACTCTCTTTACATTTTTACACTATCAAGGAATCACTTTACACCATAAAAGACTATTGTTACTAATAACTTTAGTGGACATAACTATCCATGAGTAAAACATTAAAGATGTAATCATCCCCTTCTTGGTTCAATTAATGTGATCCCAGTAATGATAATTAAAACATATAGTTTAAATATTCTACATTTTCGCTTTTTCCCTAACAGTTTTTGGGACAAAGTTTGCCCAAAATTTGGGCAGAAATTTAGAAGAATAGTTGGATTAGCAGATTTTAGTAATTAAGATTACATATTCCACAAGGATTTCAGTGGTTAGGATCACATATTAAAAAAACCCAATTTCAACAATGCAAAATTACTATTTAACCAACAATTATGTTGTAGGTTTAACCAATAATAATACTATGCGTATTTATACTATATCCTTTAAATTAAACTATATATCTTAAAGTATACAATATTTAATCTTTAAATTAAATTATATATCTTAACTTATACAATATTTAATCTTTAAATTAAACTATATATCTTAAAGTATACTATATTTAATCTTTAATACTATAAAGAATTTCTTCATTATTAACAACTGAAAGAAAAAAAACACAGCAATTCACAATAATGAAAAACACCTAATAATACTATCCTATTTATATTACATCCTTAAAAGTATATAATATGTAATCTTTAAATTAAACTATATATCTTAACGTATACAATATTTAATCTTTAATACTATAAAGGATTTCTTCATAATTAACAATACTGAAAGAAAAAAAACACAGCAATTCACAATAATGAAGAAAGCCTGTAACCTTTGTCCTTCCTCATTAACATAGTTTCCAATTAAAAATAACCACGTGGCTTTACAAAGCGCATCAGAGTCCGTGCACAGATTGCAATCCACCTGAGGTGGATAACCACGTGGCTTTTCAAGGGCATCGGAGTCAATCGTACACATGTTGCAAGCATTTCTATTATCCACGCTCTCTTAATATTTTGGTTTTTTTCCTTTATCAATATAAGAGGTTGTTTTAAAAAATATTTTTTAACAAATTATGATTACATATAAGTTGGATTTAGATTTTTCATGTGAAAAATCTAAATATTTGAGCATAACAATATTGAGCATAACAATATAATGTAATATAAAATAAAAAATATATTGATAATAATTTAAAAAAAAAAAAAAAAACTTATATTTATAAAAGATAAATATATATGTTGTATGTCTTGAAAAAGAAATAAGACAATTGATGTTTAAAAGCATCTTACAACTCATCAATCTTTAAAAGTCTTATAACCATACTAAATACTTATTTGAGATTTCCCTCAAAACAGAGATTATACATATGTTATTATTCCTTACACTTTTTACAGGAAAACAATCAAGGCAAACAACAATTAGAAACATAACTACATTGCTTATGTCTCCTACTTATCAAGAAGAAACTCATAGAAATCCAAAATTCCCACTGGAAGAGACATAGCCGCATATGATCAAGTAAGTCTGTTAATCATGTTTTTGTAAGTTGCTCTTTTACAAAGACTTTAGAAGGATATTATCCATAGGTATAATCTGCAAATCAATTGGGATAAAAAGGCTTTACTGGAATATATGGAATATTGATTTTTCCACAAGCTTACCATATCTTTCAAAACTCTATCTTATTATGTTTTATGGGAAATTTGGTTATCAAAAAATAATATGTTTATTCAAGGATTGGAGGTTCAATTAGAATGTCTAATTGTCCAAATTAGACTCTACTTTGGGGAAGGAAAGCCCAAAGGGTATTGCATGAGCCCGATATCAATTTCACAAAGCCTTAGCGCTTCTTTGATGGATCGTATAAAGGCTCTCTTGGAATGGGTGGGGTTGGATCCGTAAACTTTTTAGATCATTCTCATTTTTTCTTCTTAACACTCAAAAATATTAAGTGTTTGCAAGTTCTTGGAAATTTGAAGTTGTTGTTGGATTGAGCTAATAGAAAATATCATATTACAAATTTGGTCTTGGACCTAATTATGGCATTATGTTTGAAGCCATTTCATTCCAAGAAAAACTGGTTGATAGGTCTTAGGGTAGATATAGTTTATTTTTGCTTGGAGGTTAAAGACAATTCTGGTTATTAGTTTCTTCTCCTTAACATTTGACAACAATATTAAGTGTTTGCAAATTCTTGGAGATTTGAAGTTGTTGATGGATTGAGCTATTGAAAAATATCATATTACAAATCTGGTCTTGGACCCAATCATGGCACTATGTTTGAAAAAAAAAACTATGTTTGAGGAGATCTCCTTTGTCCATATCTATAGAGAGTTTAATCAAAAAGCGGATATGTTGTCAAAAGAAGCCATTTCACTCCAAGAAAAACTGGTTGATAGGTCTTAGGGTAGATATAGTTTATTTTTCCTTGGAAGTTAAATTCTGATTATTAGTTTTTGTTTAAATTAGTTTTGTATAACTATATACCAACTTTTTTGTATGGATCTCTTTTGGAAGATCCAAAAGATGAAATGTATATATCTATATTGGTATCATAAAAGATGCCCTAAACCATAAAACCAGCTTATATATATCTAGAATACTAATTTATATATTTTTTAATTTCCTACTAAAATATCAAATTAAAATATATATATAAACTTTTTCTTTAAATATATGGAAAATTAAACAAGCTAAAAGACTAACTTATATATATTTTGATTTCCTAATAAAATATCAAATTAAGGAATATATATATATATATATATATA